>JAODUP010000392.1:37500-97500 GCA_025642065.1 Paralvinella palmiformis | reverse complement strand
TAGTAGTAATTTTATAAGCTGGAGGAGGATGACGAGCAGGAGGAAGGGAAGCAGGAGCAGTAGCAGGAGGAGGAACAGGAGGAGGAGTAGGAAGAGGAGCATTAGGATGTGTAAGATGGGGATTGGAACTAGGAAGATGAGGTAGCAGAGGTGGAAGAGGATTAGAAGTAATAGTATTAGTTTTAGTAATAACATTAGAAGTACTATTAATAGTAGTAGTAGTAGTAGTAGCAGTAGTAGTAGTAGTAGTAGTAGTAGTAGTAGTAGTAGCAGTAGCAGTAGTAGTAGTAGTAGTAGTAGTAGTAGTAGTAGTAGTAGTGCGTGTTATAGTAATTGTATTTAACAGTTTTATATTGAGACATTTGACACGGTAGTAACTGCAGTAATGACCTGTAATAATAGTAGATGTAGGAGTAGCAACAACAACAAACGCAATGACAACTACAAGTGGTAGTGGTATTGCGTGTCTCTAGTATCATATCACTTGGTAACATTAAAACAGAAAGTTGTATTCAGTTGTTGTTGTTGTTGTTGTTGTTGTTGTTGTTATGGTAGAGATTCTGAATTTAGTATTTCGCGAAATATAGAAAACACTCTAGGTCAATTTAAAAGGTATCAGTAGTATTAGTAATATTAGTAGCGTTGTTGTTGTAGGTATCAATATTTACAGGACAGCAGTTAACTGATTGGATAGTAGTTATATACATTATTAACATAAAGCTGACCTTTTTCCATTGACATTGGAAACAAGGTATAAACGAATTTGTAACAGTGATAAATAGAATATCCTACTCCACTTCCCAAGCAGAATAACGTTGATAAATGACTTTAAGGTGCTTTCTAAATGGTTCGTTTCCTATGACACGAACAACGAGTTAACAATGAATTACGAGTGATCTAGGTTTTAGTTCACAAGTCGTTTCTCAATTAAGTTTTAATTTCCGTTTATCATTGGGTAGGACGCCTGTAGCTAAGGGATTGTTGCTAATATTGACTGATCAGTCATTTATTTAGAAAGCCTGACCACACAGAGATCAATTACGGGATTGGCTTTTTCCTCCGGTCAATAATTCTTTGTCAGCTTATTTTATTCCTTTATTTTATTTAGATCCCATACGTAGCTAATGGCTAAGACCAAAACATGATTCGCTCTAATCTTCGTTTTAAATACCGCCATTGCAACAAAGTCCGCATGTATTTCGATGTCTTTTTCCTAACTTAATTACCTCCATAAATCAATATAACCATTAGCAGCCCAAATAATAATAATAATAATAATTATTATTATTATTATTATTATTATTATTTCACTATGTATTTAGTAACTTTTATTTGATTATATATATATATATATATATATATATATATATATATATATATATATATATATATATATATATGCATATGCAATGATAGACTTGAATAAGGCTATACGAATTAGCAATATCATCGTATAAGTCGCGTCCTTAGTTGCGGGCTGACCACGGAGGCACATAACAAAAGATTCACTTGATAAATGGTGGAACGTTGGAATAAATGACCATAGTGTCTATTAACCAAACCTTTCACTTAATTGACCGATGAGAAAAATGGACTATCGCCTAAACAAAAATACTTGAAGTGTAAGTATTTCAAGTGGGCTTCATGTTATTAAATGATAAAACAAGTAACTAAAAAGTAACCAAAAAGTATAAATATATATATATTAAACAAACATTGTCCAAACATATGCACATAATAAAGTAAGATTGCATATGTTGTTTCTTATAATTCATACGGTTATAGTGTTACGCATCCAACTGGATTAGATGCCGTTTCGACAGTTCCTTGAATTTTGATTCAAATGGGAAAGTTTAATCTCTCAAACCTAATTATACGTCTTCCCGTCTCCGTGCGATCGATGTAAATAGATCTGATATATCAAGAAACACTCTCTCAAACAGTCAACGCTTAAGTGATAACACTCGAATGTATAACTTCAGATTAGTTCGACATGTAAGTATATATCATATAACTCAAACATTATAATAAGTGAATCGAACAAATGAAAAACCAATAGTATAAATAATTATTTTAACATCCGTTCAGATTGTCCATTACTTTCTAGCTTGGCCTCGTTTAGACACCTACGAGCTGAAACTATTATTGTACTGAACAACTTTTAATAAAACTAATAGAACACATCGTTTTTTAATTTGCAGGCAATATGAAATGCAACCATCCTCTGCGTTTAAAACACACACAAACGTTTCGTGGGTTAATTTGGTTCCAATATAAGACATATATTTGAGTACGCTTAACATGCATTCCCTTCACGTACACAAACATTTTATGTTAAAACAGAATATGTTGTAATGCTTGCCACCAAATGGATGTCTTATTGCCATAAACTGATATCCTTTCCTTGTCACATCTCCTGTGACATATCGTAAATTCATCAGAAATCATTGATCATTATATAACTAGCTGATGAAGGTTTTACTCATATATGAGGGGCAATAAACCAAAGTTTTCTGACTATATCATGGAAACGAAATACAATTATGGCTAAGGCTTGAGCTACTTGTTATACCTTAACTCAACAGTTCACTATCAAGTAGTATGCCATACATTGTCTAATGCTTATTAAGTAACCGAAAACCCCAGAGTAGTATTTATGGCCCATACATGGCCTATGGATATAACGCAATATTCGAAATTACTAAAGGGTAGCCATGGTGGCTTACTTAAATATTATATTATACACCTTAACGGAGAAAGGCTCACATGTAGTTAGACCAACGTACAAAATATCATGTGATTCTAGATCGAATCAGGTCACAGATTTTTGGCTAAATTGTCAAGATATACTGAATTGGCTATGTCATGTATTTTAATATGTAAAGATGTTCACGTTTTATATAGTTTAGAGGAATAACCATAGTTAAATGCTAGTGACCTAATTTTCGAATTAATATAATAGTCGGTTCAATAACATTAATGTATTACTTCAATAGACGTTTCTTGCCAAAAACTAAATTCATAAAGTATTTCACTTTATGGTTTTCTTAAGCTTTTTTCATAATATTTACGTTGTTTAAAAAAAAGTATAATATGATATTCATAAATAGAGTTACAATTATTTACACATTAACAGCAAAAAGAGATTCATTTTTGGGGGACATTTCATCGACTGATATATACATTTCACTTATATATTAGTCGGCATTTCCGATGCCACATTCACCTTTTTCGATGATTCCGCATTTTCCGATACAATTAGAGTCGTCTCAATCTTGAACTGTATTATGTACTTCCGGCCGACATGGCTTGATATCAGTCGTGACATAATTCTAGAAAAATCAATATGTCTTTATTCCGAAATAGCGGAAACTCGTTCGCATTCCTGTAAACTGGCTATACAGTATATCTAACGTATATATTGTATACATCAACGACAAGCTCCAGATGTATCCGGTCTACGTTGGACTCAAAATGGCGGCGCTCACCGAAGAGTAGTTATCGAGTCACTAGCATGCTCAACTAAATTTATTAAAATGTAGTTGATCGTATTTATGTTTTGTCATTGTCTATTATTTGTGTAAATTCTGAATATTTGAAATAATATTATCACAATTTCGTATTTTCCGATGAAACTAATACATTGTATTTAATCAACATAGACATATATATTAATAAATAATACCGCTATGCAGCAATATGGGAAACAATTATGTTATCCAAAATCAACGATTAGTGACACCATGAATATACATTTTTGAAAACAAATTGCAATCGGTGTATTATTTGTACGTGATAGATAATGAAGTTATGCATAGTAATAATAATAATAATAATATGTGAGATTTATATAGCGCCCTATTCAGCTAGAAGCTGCTCTAAAGCGCTTTACAATATTATTTACAAAACTGTTATCCCTGACTCAGACCTGTTTCCACCTAGCACATATGTCAACTTCCAAGGGAGTATACAACGCATTCTGCCATTATAGGCGCAAGGCGTTCCTCAAACAAATAGCCATCGCGTCCTGTCAGGTACTCATTTTGTATGGATGAGGTGAACCAGTCGCCACATGACCGCTTTCCAGCTCATGGAGCCTCGAACCCGCGACCGTTCAGCTACGCGTTCTACGTTCTAACTAAATGCGCTATCACGGCTTGACTAGATTAAAACAACGATTGAGTATGACATATATAGTTTATAATGAGTATAAATCATCAAATCGAACGTCAACATTACAATCGCTGACCTTCATGGAATCACATTGTATCAAACATTAACTATTTAATCATTATAACATATTTCATTTGAAAATATGTGATTTGTTTAGATAATTAAAACACGTCGTGAGAAATATGCTTTGATAATCGTCAAAGAACTTGATACAATTACAATACTAAATTAAGATCAATTATTACAATTCCATAAGAATAGTGGCTTCATGTTACTTTCGGTAACATTAGAAGAAAATAAGAAGTAAACTAAGTTTATTTATAGTCGAGTAGAGTAACAAATAACATTATGCTTCGAACATCAATATTTTAAATGAGATAAATACGTAAATATAAAACAAAAGATTATAATTAATTAGAGATAAATATATGATTCGTTGCCAGTATAATTACGAATACACATTGCTTATTCATAATACATAAGAACCAAAACCCTATTAAAAATGAAATAAAATTTATATTTTCAAAAAAAAAACCCTAAAAATTCCCAAAAATTAAAAAAAAAAAGCTATATTCAAAAAAGCTATAATAACTATACATATTTATAAATAAATAACAATTGAAAATAATAAAAGGCAAAATAAGTCATGTTAAGTTCAACCAATACACTTTATGTTATTACAGTATATACTCGGGAACACTTCGTATACTGCATTCCTGTATATAATACTAATTATATCGTGATTAACTGAAAGATATAGATGATGGCCTAATATATGATTAGTTATCCAAATACATTAGAAATTACCCATCTGAGTCATTATTTGGAGTAGCTACTTTAAAATTATTTTGTTTGTTGGAGCCCAGATCCTAGAGGGATATTTATATTTAGTGATATAATTGAATATCTAATGAGGATTTTATCAAACGTTTTATTCTTTATCTATTATTAGCCATATTTGCCTCATCTGGAATTCTAGCCTTTAGTTTACCTCATATCCAGTTTCCAAAGAAGTCTACTAAAATAGTAGATAGCGTAGGGCGTTTTTCCAGATACTAGGCCGTAATATATGAAAGCACCGAAACGAACACGTGTAATTTAAATACCACAACGTCATTCGAAAATAATATAATATCAACGTAGTATGGGATAAAGCGGTATTAAACCCCATAATACAGTTTACTGGAATCGAATATATTTTCCTAGATAGTACCTTTTCCAGCCAGGCTTCATGAGCACGTGAACCTGGATCTCAGGAGGAATCAAATGACAACAATCCTATCAACTCAGTGATTGGCAATAGCAAAGGCTTCAGTGACAAAATTGTTTTTAGAAAAACAAACTTTCAGAAATGTCAGCGTATTTATGGAATAGTCTGGTTACTGTGTGCTGATTTATATGGGTGATATTGCATCTTGATCTTAATGGGATGGTAATCTGTAATATTAAAATTACTTGACTGATATTCGTTTAACCTATCCCAATAATTTCGAAGAGTTCCATCGTAACCCATTGCTCGCCTTGTTGTCTGGTATTCATGATTAGACTATAGCTACTGTCTTTACAGGTATACAAAACCAATGACTCGTTAGAAAATAATAAAAACATTAATATCTAAATGAAAGTTTGTTTTATCCATAGGCTTAAAACTTTGTTAGTTAAATTTAGTTGTTATATATATACAGATAATTATGATATAAATAGTCTATATTGTCTAATGATGATGATGATTGATGTTTTACGGCCACTCTATGCTTCCAAAAATATATAGTCAATCTATATATGACACACACATACACACACACACACACACAAACACACAAACAAACACACACACACACACAACCATAGAGAGGTGGGGGGTGAAAGAGAGAGAGAGATGTCCGTTACGGTGTAAAATCCCTCCAGCTACTCGTCTGAAACCCTATCGCTATCTAAAGCTATTAATTGAGACTATTAGGTAAGGATTTTGAGTACTTGACAATGTAAAAATTACATATCTTTAGCTATATCTGCACCTCACAAGATATAATTCATTGTTTTCTCATCTATCCAACACGTAAAGAAAACTGAGAATGTTCGCATTAAGGTAGGATCCAGCTATATACATTAGTCCATGTCTGTTAGAATTCTAGGGCTTATATTAGATAACCCTTTAGGAATGGAGAAGCAGGTGGATTATATATGTAAGTCCTGCTATTATTAAATAAGAAATATAGGACTTATTCGTAAGTACATAAATGATGAGACATCCAAAACTTTAGTCCAAACCCTTATTATTTCCCGACAGGACTAAGGTAAGGCATTGTTATGTAATATCCTCCTATATCTAGCAAACCGCCTACCGCGAGTGCAGAACTATGCTGCACGTCTGATGACACGCACTCGATAAAGGAAACACATTACACCAGTTTTGTTCCAGCCTCATTGTACGTGCACATCACTGTACAATATCCTGTTTCATACATTCAATATATTGAGTAGAAAAGCACCACTGAATCGAACTGATTGTAAAATATATACCACTGGAAATGCTCCGATCTGAGTAATATTTACTTATGATGATACCAAAAAGGCAAACAGTAATGTACGGAGAGAAATCCTTCCGAGTATCAGCTCCAAGGCTGTGAAACGAGTTGCCAAACACATTCAACTCGCAATATCTAAAGACATATTTTGTTAGATGCTTAAAATCCATTTATATAAGTTGGCCTATTTATAATTCTAAACCAGTTTATTATGTAAAACATGTATTTCAGCTATCTGCGCTCAGGATATGTTTTAATTGTGTTTTAAATGTAAGGCGCCTTTGAACTATTTAAGTTGAATAAGGGACTATATAAAATACTATTACTATGCAACTTGATGAAGAGTTGAAATGGTCGAAATCGGTCGTTGCTATTGGGTTGAGTCGCGTTGTATCGCTGGTACTAGTATTGATCTGAATTTATTCTGATTATGCTTATATTATTCATATATTATTCATACTGTGTACTAATATTTAATTTTTCCATTTAGGCTTAATATTTATTATATGAATTAAAGCATAACACCTGTGCCAGCGACTTAAATATATTTATCAAACACAGAACACACACACACACACAGTCACATATATATATAAATATATTATATATATAATATATATATATATATATATATATATATATATTATATATATATAGAAACAACATCACACATACATACACAGCTAAAACACACACACACACACATATATATACATATATATATATATATATATATATATATATATATATATATAACACCTTTGTCACTTGGGTTTAGCAAATTATTAATCAGTTTAAATTTGGAATTACAATTTACATCAGTTAATATAAGCATAAAAAACTGCATTGTTCTTTTGAAAAAGGTTTTAGTTATAATCCGGATGTCCATCGTAGACTTTAAAAAAAGAAAAGTCAAATCACCTACACATTCTAAGGCATGACCCTCCTTTGGTGACAACTTACCTTCAATTTAAATGCCCTAAAATATGGAGCAAATGAAATTGTTGTTTTGAAAATGCATTAACTTGACAATCTTCAGTGACAAAGCAGCTTACGGTTGAATGGCTGTCCTATTGTGCAGATTTTGCTTGTGTATGTTTCAATTTTCGCTAAGTTCTTTCTATAATTATACAAGGCTCAATTGCTTGTCTTACGACCCCATGTTGGTAATACCATTTGCTTAGCGATGTGCCCACGTAGTGGAAAGCATCCAATGCAGATTGGGTCTAATGCAAGTAATTTGATCACTCTGCCAATAATGCCATATAATGATACAGCTGTACAAGATGTAAGTATTGGTCTTATAAATTGTCAGTCGATCATTAATAAATATGATGTAATATCTGATGTTGTTAAATATATGGATTTTTATTGCTTTTTTGTCATTACAGAGACTTGGCTGACTGATAATGTTTCAGACCAAAAACTTGTGGGTGATGTGACTTCAGCTGGATATTCCTTCCATCATGCAGCCCGGATTTACAAGAAAGGTGGGAGAGTGGGCATTTGCGCTTTCAGGCTATGTCTTTTGAAAATTACAAACTGACATTTGTATCTGGGGGATAAGTCTTCGTATAGCTATTATCTACCAATTACACCCACTAAGAAAAATAGCCTGAAAGCAGCTGATTTCTTCAAGGAAATTTCGGGATTTGTTGAATCCCTTGCTACCAACAGTGGCCATTTGTTAATGTTAGGTGATTTAAATATACATTGGGATTGCCAGAGGAATGAAAATACCAACCAACTGTTGACATTCGTAGATCTGCTAATCTCAGGCAGCATGTCCAAGAAAGAACACACAGACATCGTCACATCTTAGATCTTGTCATCTTCTGTAAAGATGACAATTTGATTAAGGGTGTCTGTGTTTTCCATGCTGTCTGATCATTTCCTTATTAACATTAATGTATCTTTACAGAAGCAATCTGTTTCAGTTAAAGTTATTCATATAAAAATATAAGTCGATTGAAAGATCAGTAAAATTATAGTTAAAAATACTCTTGCCTCTGCTAAACCTGAACATTATAATAAAAATATCAGAGCATCCAATGGAAATTAAAGCACTGTTTTCAGTGTTGTGAATACAGTATTACTTACAAGTCAAACAGCCCTCTTAAATAATATGAAGATGAAGATATGGCCATTGTTTTAATAACTCCTACTGTCACAAAATATTAAATAAACATGGTGGGTTCCATTCCATCACCTTATCACACGGTAAGCTATTGATAGACGAGACCTGCATATTCATTACAGATACAGCTGATACTTTTACGGAGACTGATAACAGATAGTTGCTGAAAATTTCATCCAATGCCTTCTATGTCGTTGATCCTATGCATACATGTCTGGATGTTCTGATAAGCCCAATTACAAATATAGTTAATACGTCATTATCTGTGGGTTTTTCCCATGATCCTTGAAAGCTGCCCTTATAAAACCATTAATACAAAAAAACACCATGGACTGTAATATTCTAAACAATTACAGATCTGTTTCAGATTTTACATTTGTATCTAAGGTTATATAAAAGGCAGTTGATTTCCATCTAACCAAGTATGTAATCAATAATAACCTTAATGAATCACTAGAGTCAGTCTATAAAAGTGGTCACAGCACTGAAACAGACTTGGTTCGAGTGAAAAATGATATTATGATGTCAATTGATCAAGGTAAGCCAGTAATACTTGTTCTTCTGGACCTTTCTGCTGCATTTGATACAGTTGCCCATAATGTACTTTTCTCTAGATTAAAAGACATGCTTGGTCTGTCAGATAAAGTACTTGAATGGTTTCGATCTTATCTGGTGCAACGATATGGGGCTAAATATCACTTGTGTGCTGATGACACACAGCTATATATAGCACTCGAACCTGACAATGAGTTGAATTTCTCCTTTTCCTTGAAGAATGTAGAACATTGTATTGCCGATATTCGGCTATGGATGACTCAAAATCTTCTAAAACTAAATGATAGTAAAGCAAACATTATATAGTTGGCATCACCACATTGCGTTAATTCCCTAAAGACAACCAGCATTGCAGATAGGTGCATGTTCGATTACGCCTAATGGGTCAGTAACAAATCTAGGGGTTATTTCTGACCAATGTATTAATGTGTATGAACATGTCACATCAGTATGCCGAGCTGCCTACTACCATCTTAAGAACATTCTCTATTTAAAAGCATTCTAAACACAAGAAGCACTTGTAACTGTAGTCCATGCCTTTGTTACATCTCGTATAGACTATTTTAACTCTCTGATTATAACATTAATTGCCTTCAGCGAATTCATAATTGTATAGCTCGCATTGTAACAAATACTCGAAATTGTGATCATATCACCCCAATTCTTCAAAAACTACACTGAGTAACTGCTAGACAGCGTATATATTTATATATTTTAATTAATAACTTATACATCTGATATGGCGCCAGAATGCCTGTGCGAACAGGTCTATATTAGAAAGTCATCCCGCAAACTCAGGTCATTCAGTCAGATATTATTGCGGGTGCTTGTATCTCCGCTTAAGTCATATACTTAAGTCATATACTTAATGCCAGCAGATATTAGAAATGCGTCGTCTTTTGAAAATTTGAAATTTGCTCTAAAAACACACCTATTCAAGGTTGCTTTCACCTGTAAATAATTAGTATCTTTTAAATCACTTACAGGTTTTTTTATAGACTTAACATATTTGCGAACACTCAAATAAATGACTCTGGCAATAATAAAAGACTCTTGTAGCGTCCTGGTGATTATTAGGAACATTCACCTAATATTAGTTATTATCGTGTTTCCTGCTGATTTGGTTATTTTAACTGGGATTAAAATTTGGGTCATGTCTCCACATGGGGCATGCAACCATCTTTCACTTCAAATAGCCTCGACTTTGAAATTAAATAATTAAATGTTGTTGTTTTATTTTATTTTATTTTAATTATTTTTTGGGTGGGGGTATGCTAATAGCAATCATGGTCCGTCAGTTTGCATTGTATGAAGATGTTTCTATATTATATTCTTGTATCAATCTATTCTCTCTGTCTCTCTGTCTTTCTGTCTCCCCCCTCTCTCTCACTCTCACTTTCTCTCTCTCCCTCAAATATTAGGCTGTTTTGCTAGGCAGCAAATATGTTTATTCTAAAGGTAATTTAACGAGGGTAATCATATGATATTATCAGACTATTGAACTATGTTGATTACTTGGTATCGTGCTGATTAATGAGTTAATAGATCTTGCCTTTTTGTGTGGCAGTTGTAAATTATTCGTTTTCTTACTATAACAAAACATTTTGTTATAACTTCAAAAGTATAATTTCCATAAATGCTATACTATATTTTTATTGCCGATACTCATATCCATCTGACTATTATAATATTTAGGCTGAAATACATGATTAATTTCTGGCTTTGACTGAATTCCCGTATGTTATTTGGTATTTAGTTCCATACATGTATGGCTCATAAAATAGTACTGTGTACAAATTACGTTATCTGTGAAGGTGCAAAATATATTGTCTACGATAGATCTCTGTATAAGTTCTAGACATACGTATATTCTATCTGATATTAAAAGAAACCAAATGTTATTTGTAATATATGTGGATATATACTCAACATAGTTAATTTTTGTTGTTTGTTTAGCTTTACAACTGGTTATATCGATGGATGTCGAGGAGGTCACAGGACAGAAGTCGAGATTAATTCGTAAATGTCATATGGTAAATATATATTAACTGTAAAATGGGCTTCCAGGGAAATCAATAATGGCAAAACGTTTATTGATAATTATCGATTCTTACTGGACTGCTGAATAAACTATTGACAATCATTATGGATATCACATTTCATATTTTTTTATTATAGGATAAACCTTAGCATTGAATATTGTTTTGCTTGCTCATTTTGTAATTCGGAAATATTGTTAAGAGATAATATAGAATATACATTTTATTGTTAGACTAATCAAAATAATACACTATAATGTTCCAAATGCTGATCAAAATTGAATATGTTAACCATCCAGTGTACATAATGCTCTCAGTTCTGAATGTATGACATAAATAAAAAAAGCTTTAGCTGGAAAGAAGAAACCAAAAAAAGGTAATATCATATAAGCAATTTGTGTATTAGAAAGGCATACAGGTAGTTGTTGTCTAAGATTCTTATGCTAGAGACAACAGACGTAAATTGGTAACCTTGAAATGACATCGACTAAGCTTGTTATTGTTGGAGGTTGAAATGTTTCGACTGAATAGTGACCTTAAAAAGACACGGAACTACAACTTCGATCCTGGGTTGGCTGTTGTAAAATCAAATTTATCCGGTTAATAATTTATTCAAAAGAAATGTTTATGTTATATCCCCCCCCCCCAACTAGGTTGATTGACATATTCTGGTTTCACTGATCAAACATATCCTCCTCTTTCCCGTTATTTCGCATCAGAATTATTCCATGTGAATCAACTTACAACATAGTGTTGGGTATCTTCTGTAACAGGCATTACTGAATTGCTAATATGTAGGTCCATGGCCTCTCCCACCAATATTTCTGTCTATATGTGTCGGTCAGTCTAGAGAAACCGCTACCGTGTCCATCCTATTTGTTGTAGAAATACTTAAGGACCATAATTCAAAATATAATAATATATATTTAAATAATGCATTATCAAATAATCGACTACACCAATGAGTAATAACAAAATAATGCCATATATTATACATGTCTAAATACAAGCAGATCTACCTCTAGACATGTATACATTTATACCTAGATATAAAAATTATTGGGTATAATGACTGGCCTGTTCTCCATTATTCGATTTATCAGGCAGGAAACCAAAATGAATAAAATTCAATTATACTAATTGTTATAAAATAGATAATCTCTATCACGGGGCAATTACTGTAAAGGATGCTACTTTTATATTAATTATGGAATTATAACCGTCTAGAGAAGCAGACAACAAGCCAATATCTGACTACTAATGCAATATATAGAGATTGTCTACCACATAAACATTAATTAGGATGTAATCAGGTTGTCGGATATTTAATATGATAACGATCACAACAAATATCAGATGTTATATTACATCCTTCTTGTAACAGATAATATCTATGCAGAAAAACAACGGGTTTTCATTCTTTACCTTTCTGAATATTTATTATCTATTTTTGCTTATCGTTATGCTTATCATTTGTCAAACGTCTACAGACTTCCTTCAAATATTGAATATAAGTCTAAGCAACCGTCGCTTATATTCAGTGATGCACATGTTGAAGTAACTATCATTTACATTTAACTTGAATTTTCAACTCAATACTACATAACTGGGTGAATGATATTTCTTTTTAGGGTTTAGGGATCCCTCTAACTTACGCGAGTGTCCGATTTGTAAAAGTTCATTTCATAAACATGATAATATTAATAGCATATGTTCACTAGATGTTAGATATATTTCAGGGTTGTTTAATGCCATCACATGCTAGTATTCCGAACGACCGAATGAAAATGGCACATATTAAACCTGTGTATTCATAGCACAGGACACCAACATAAACTTAAACAAACATTTCATACAAAGGTGTCGCTCCCACTCATTGTCCCTAGTGCTTGATCCATGACTTATTATTTATTAGGATGACTCATCTATTAACATGAACAGGTATCTAGCTTTCATAGCTCATAGATATATTGTTGTTTAGTCAGAAATAAAATTCTCTCTCAGAAGTTACAATACAGGACAGAAATAATTGCACGTAAATAAGCCATAACCGGGACACCACTAGCTACACACCACTCCACGAATAAACAATCCTAAGTCTTCTTAATTGAATCATGTTTTTCCTAGCCACATTAATATCCTGAGTGAGCATTATAGTAACCGCTATTATTGTTATGTTGTGTCTATATAATTTAGTTTTACAATGAAAGCTGTTTTATGCTGAAATATAAAATCGAATAATTATCAGCATCTACTGGAATTAGAACGTGATATATGTGCAGATGATCAAATAAAGATGGTCTGGATGATATTCCACAATATATTGCATAATAATACCATGCCAGTGAATTTACACTTTCCAACATAAAACATTTTGACGAATATATTGTCTATATCTAATAAGATCATTCAGAAATAAATCGACTAAATCATTCGTCTTCAACTAAAGTCCATTTTAGTAACACGGATATAAACCGGAAGGAAAGTTGTTTTCACCACAAATACTGATATATGGCGACTGCGACTGCCAAAATCTACAATTGTGGAAAAAATCAAGTTTTTTCCGCCACCCTTTACGTTAGAAAAACATTGATATTAACCTTGTACTCCATTTCGATGGAGCCAATCCTATTTTACCTGAATATGTTTACAAAGACATCCGCACAAATATCAATCGGAAATAAAAACAATAGATTTGAAGTAGATGTAAGTAGATAAGCAATCATTACAAAAGAAAATATATAATAGACTAATAGATGTTCGCTATCATGATCTGGATGTATAGGTACCATAAATAGGTAATATGGAAGGCCAATAGTTTTAATCACTATTATTTTAAATATTGACAAATGTGCATTAAAGGCTTTCTAGTAAAATAATGATGGGAACGGTTATTTTTATTGATCGCTTAAAATGATGGATTTCCTAAACGATATAAAGAATTGCAAAGTCTGGAATAAACGTACGATTTACCTAGGCACACGTTCTTATTTCTGTTACATCTACGTTTGAATCAATGTTACTTCAATACTTTTCAAGTTTGTCTCTCTATTGATTTCAGATATCAAACCAAACCTTTTGTAATCAATGTAGCATTTTACCTTCTATTTAGTAGCATAGAATAATACGTAGTAATACTCGTTTTACAGTCGCCTAGCTTCTATCTAGGCATCACATATAAGTGATCACGCCATTTTACTTCTATTAAGACAAAAGTAAAGCCCATCAGTTGTCATCCAATATCCAAGCCGACAGGGATAGAGCCACCCAAAGAGATGAGAACAGATCACAATAATTACGATTAGCTATCAACTATCTATTTCGTGTTCTTATATAACGACTTGCTGGGATTATGTTTTTCTTTTTTCTTTTAAGGAGTGAATATACTAAGGCTTATTTTTTCCACTACAGCACAGTTCTTCTGTAAGTATTTGGACATTTAATATGGGATGCCTGAGAAGGATTTATATACGGATCAGTAGTTGACGTGTTTTAACTAATGAAGAATCTTTAGAAAACGAGAGCATTTTATTTATATTACCGCAAAAACAATTATTGTTTAATTAAATAACATAAATTATAATGCAATATTATCCTCATATACATTTACCTTTGTGAAACCCAAAAAGATACTGTCGTATTTGTAAAAGATGATTAGCTGTCTCGAAACACACAGCTACCAGGGTTAAACAAACTCCACATCGTTTTAGCATTGTATTGAAAGGTTATTTGATTAGTTAACTACTACTAATTAATATATTTGTATTATGCAAAACGTATCAGCAAATTGTCAAAAATGTATTCAGTGTATTACGTGCCTTTATGTATTCCTGCAAGAAAGTGTCTACATAGATTGTTTATCATATAAATGCTAAATCATTTGGAGAAATACGTATCATACCTATTGCAGCATAATTGTTGTATTAACAATGTTGTGCCAGCATTAACTTGACTTCACCTTCTGCCTAAAGCAATTTGCCCGGAATGGTATTTCAAGATTTTACATTAGCATAATGTTATAATAATAATAATAATAAATAATAATAATAATGTATATTTAATAAAGCGCCCTTACTAGCAGGAACCATTCAAAGGCGCTGTACAAATAATATGTAATATAATAATACCCCAAATAATGTCTGTAAAAACCATGTAATGATTTAAAAGATAATTATTATTTATCTGTGAAAGCGACCTTAAATAGGTGTGTTTTTAGAAGATACTTAAAATTTCCAAGAGACGACGCATTTCTAATATTTGCCGGCAACTTATTCCACAAAGTGGGGGCTGCAACCCCAAAATTGCCCCAATCACCATATGACTTGAGCCGAGACACGGGCCCCCCAAATAGTATCTGACGGGATGACCTGATTTTTTCGGGATAATTTTCAATGGAAACCAGTTCACCAGGTATTCTGGTGCCATATCAAATAGATTTATAAGTTATTAACAAAATTTTTAAAAATGGATACGCTGTCAAACCCGGTAGCCAATGAAGTTTTTGAAGAATTGGGGGGATATGATAATATTTTCTAGTATTTGTTAAAAAAATGCACTATTCTGAATTCGGAAAAAGGCGATTAATGTTATAATCAGATATCCATAAAACAGGGATTACAATGGTCTATCGAGATGTAACAAAGGCATGAACTACAGTTACAAGTGATTCTTGTGTCAAGAATGCTTTTAAACAGTGGATGTTCTTAAGATGGTAGTAGGCAGCTCGGCATACTGATGTGACATGTTCATGCATGTTAATACATTGCTAAAAGATAACCCCTAGATTTTTTACTGACCCATTAGGGGTAATCGAAGATGTACCCATCTGTAATGCTGGTGTCCTTAGGGATGATGCCAAGTATAAAATATTTGTTTTATTATCATTTAGTTTTAGAAGATTTTGAGTCATCCATAGCCGAATATCGGCAATACAATGTTCTAAATTCTTCAAGGAAGAGGAGAAATTTAACTCATTGCCCGGACCCCGTGATATATACAGCTGTGTGTCATCAGCATACAAGTGATTTTTAAACCCCCATATGGGGAATGACCCCAAGAGGACGGGTATACATTTAAAACCAGAGGCCCAAGAACTGAACCCTGTGGTACACCAGATAAAAAAAAACTGAATGTCAGAAAAAAATACCATGAACAGACACTCTTTTGGGGGGTTTGTTCCAGATAGGATCTAAACCATTCAAGTACTCTACCTGACAGACCAAACATTTTTTTTTAACTAGAAAAATTTAGGGTTTAACTGTATCAAATGCAGCAGACAGGTCCAGAAGAACAAGTATTTTGGCTTACCTTGATCAATTGAATATAATATAAATTTTTTCCCCCGAACCAAAGGGGTTTCAGTGCTGTGACCACTTTTATAGGCAGACTGTAGTGATTCTTAAGGTTATTATTGATTAAAATTTTTTTAGATTGGGAAAACAACTGCCTTTTCTATAACTTTAGATAAAAATGTAAGTTTTTAAACAGGTCTGTAATTGTTTAGAATATTACGGGCCATAGGGGTTTTTTTATTAATGGTTTAAAAAGGGCATTTATGGATTTGGGAAAAAACCCCGGAAATTGTTTTTAACTATAAAGGGGTTTTCGAATAAACCAGGACAAATTTTAAAATGGGAGGAAGGGGAAAAGAAGAAACATTAGATGACGTTTTCAGCAACTGTCTGAATATCAGTCTCTGTAAAAGGCTCAAATGTATCCATCATGGATATCAGGACTCTTTAAATGGGTTACCCTTGGGGATAAGGTGTTGGACTGGAACCCACTATGACAGTTTGACTTGTATGTAATACTTTATTCACAACACTGAAAACAGTCCTTTGATTCCCCTTGGATGCTTTGATCTTTTTATTATAATATTCAGATTTAGCAAAGGCAAGGGCATTTTTAACAAGAATTTTACTGACCTTAACATTTCAAAATGAACACACAAACTGGGTTCCCGATCCACAGCCGCTCACAATACCTTTCCGTTCCTTTGCAGCCTGTATGCTTTTTATACCACGGAAGCATTGGTCTGCTTGGCATTTCCTTTGTCCTTAAAAGGGGCATGTTGATCTACAATGTCTCTCAATGTATTTTTCATAGAGATCCACCAAATGATCCACATCATCCGGTGGATCCAATACCAGAGAAGAGACTCGCAGATCAGCAAGAAAAGCCCCCTTTTTAATTGACTTTTTATCTTCTTTTATGAAATAACCCTTTTGCCCGAAAAAATTGTTTCTGTAAAGATACATTAATGTTAACAAGGAAATGATCAGACAGCATGGGAAAACACAGACACACCCTTTTAAACAAATTGTCATCATCACGGGAGATGACAAGATCAAAAATGTGACCATGTCTGTGTGTTCTTTCTTGGACATGCTGCCTGAGATTGGCAGATCTAAGGGAAAGTCAGCCAGTTGTTTGGTATTGCATTTCCCCTGGCAATCCCAATGTATATTGAAATCACCTAAGATCAACAGATGACCACTGTTGGTAGCAAAAAGAGTCCAAAACCCGGAAAAACCCCTTTAAGAAATCTTTTGCTTTTAGGCCATTTTTCTTAGTGGGGTGTAATTGATAATGGGTACACGAACACTTATCCCCCCGATATAAAAATCAGTTGGTAATTTTCAAAAAACTTAGCCTGAAAACGCAAAGGTTTTACACTTCAAAGAATCACGGGAAGAATGCCGACTCCCCCCCCCTTTTTTTGAATCCGGAAACTGCATGGTGGAATGAATTCCAGCTGGAGTTTACCAACAATTTTCTGGTTGAGACATTACCAGTCAGCCAAGTCTCTGTAATGACAAAACATCAGATCCATAAACCTTAAAAAATCAGATATTTCATCAAAAATTTATTACAGATCGACTGACAGTTAATAAGACCAATACTTTCATTTTGTACAGCTTTTTATTATATGGTTTTTGGGCCTGGTCAAATTACGGCATCAGACCCAAACTGCTTTGGAAAGTTTTCCACTACGTGGGCGCATCGCTAAACGAATGGTATTACCACCATAGGGTCGTAATGCAAGCAACTGATCTCTACTATAATTCATTATAATTATAGAAATAAAATAAGTGAAAAATAAAAATAAAACATACACAAGCAAAAACCGAGTTCTTATGGGAAACACTGGAGCGGGCGATAATATAGGGCGTCAAATGAGCAGTTAAAAAGAAAATACAAGAAATACAAAATAACTAAATATAATCAATTTATATTAATATAAATTAAATCTATATTACATAATATGCACAATACACCAGTTTCAGTGATGTAACTTATCTAACAGCTGAACTATCCGAGAAATATTCCGGTGCCATTACATCGAGAGCCGGTCATACTTCCCGTCACCAGCTCCACAGTATATAGTTGTAAATTATAATGTTATTAGGCATAACCAGCCTCAATGTTTAGGTTTATTCGCTGGTTGTTGGCAGTATACATTTATTTTATTACGATTATATATAAATGTTTATTGTTAACTGTAACACTGTTGTGTGTATATGTTGTAAACGTTCTTAATCCATCTATATATCTAACTATTCTTGTATTTCACCTATTTTACTTTAATAAGACCAACAGTCGCATTGAACATGTACTTTCATGCCTGGTCAGACTGTCATCATACTATACTTGTAGGGAGCGATATTTCTTTCATCTTATGTAAATAGGACAAAACAACCAAATTACTGTAACCGTAATATAATTACTGCTTTTCCAGTTATAATAAATAAGCAACGGGTACATGTCGAATGTAACAACAACTAATATAATTATCGAAGCAATTATTCAGGTAATAAACTCATAGGATTGACTTTGATACCTCGAATCTAAATATATACTCAATGAGCAGTCATCATTGAGATACTGTCGCGTTATATATAAATGTACATACACGAATACCTCAAAGTGACGTTACCTAATATTTAATTTGTTTTCAATGTTTCTCTGTAACGCCAAATACGCGTTGAACATATCAGGGTAAAACAGACACTCGTCACTGTGTCAAGATATAAGTGCCTTCGTGGCATAGCATATTAGTAATCTACATTTATTAAAGAAAGTCTACATAACGAAGTAGACTGTATGTGGTAATGCGATAGTGAGTTAACACAATCCTCTCTGCGTGTTTGATTACGTGCATGTTCATATTAGTATATTGCTATATTACAGTAGTTATTGTCCTAATACTAGATTGTATGAGTAATTGGGCATAAATCCCGTTATTAAATTGATAAGAACACAGGAGTTTCCATTATGACAGGGTGCGCTTATGTGGGTATATGTTAGTTTATTTGTGTATTTGTTTGTTTAGTCCTGATTGCATGTATGTTAACTTGTACGTAGATGTTTTAGATGTAAAGCAATAAATTAGGTTTGATATTTTATTACCCCCAAAGGTGGAGAAAAAACCTAAAGGATCTAAACATCGATTGCAGGAACTGGATGCTATCTAGTTCTTCCTCGAGCTATAATATATAACATTTCCAACCCATTTAGGATTAGTGATTAGCCAGTGGGTAGGATTTAGTTATAAGCAAACAAATCTCAGTTAGAGTTGGATAGGTCCAGTTGAATACTAAATTATATATAACAAGTTAGAGTGTAATAAATATGAGTTCCGAGCTTATGTCTAGCATTTGAACTTTGCTGAAAACCGATGACGTTATTAATATCCTACGACTTATCACCGATTCTGGACGTTGACTACTTACAAGCTATTGATATATATGAATAATATGTATTAATGGTGTTCAATTTAGAAATTCAACTATAAACACTATGTCACAAATTATATGGAAATTAGATAACGTACAGTTAGAAAGACGAAGGGTTCTGTTTATCTTGCAGCAAGTCAGCGTTTTAATGGTATGTTCGAGAGGATGCAAACGTTTGTCTGTAGTCACCTTTCGTGTGTTGGACTTCACCGAGACGTACACACAAACACATACACAAAAGATGCACACAACCAAAAATATACCCCCAACGTGCACACCCACACATGTATATATATTACCCATAAATAAAGCTCATCGATACATTTGATGTGGTTCATCATTGTTTATTTGTTTATAGTGCACTACTTCTAAAATTTAATACACCGGCAAGAAATTCAAATACTATTAGAAAATAATCTCAAACAAAGGTATGACTTGTTCTTTTGTGTGCATCTATTTACATATTTGCGGATTGTTATTAGGTATCATAGTAAGTAACAGAAACTGAATCTGGTAACGAATCATATGTGATATATGATTCATTGCAGATCATAGGCAATGATAAAGATTAATAAGGCAAATCAACAAAGGCGTCAGGTTCAGAAATAAGAGTGCAATTAACTTTATTCTTGCTGCTATTATTGTTGTTGTTGTTGTTGTGGTTATTGGTGTTGTGGTGGTCGTTATCATCGTCCATTTGTAAATTTATTTCAGAAATATCATTAGAAGATATTTATTAAGCTGATCATGTAAATCAATATAAATGTGCAGTCAAATATGTTATAAAATGTAAACAAATTATCAGGGGAAAAAACGTATTTAATCAAATGGAATCAGTTCACAATAATGGATTATTAGTCTGAAACACATTGAGTGAATGAGTCAGTAGGTGAGTGATTTGATGATTGCATGAGAAGGGAGCGAGTAGGTGAGTGATGGTTGATGATTGCATGAGTGGTGGTGGTATGGTGTAGTGGTTGGTGTTGTGGGAGTGGGGGGGGGGATGATATTTATTTGATTGAGTGAATGAGTGAGTGAGTGAGTGAGTGAGTTACCGCGTCAGTCAGTCAGTCAGTCAGTCAATCAGTGGGTCAGTCAGTCCTTCAGTCGGTTAGGTAATTAGTCACTGAGCCAGTCAATTGCCGAGTCCCATTGTCAGTGACTGGCTGAGAGAGAGAGAGAGAGAGAGATAGAGAGAGAGAGAGAGAGAGAGAGAGAGAGTCAGTCAGTCAATTAGTTAGTTACTGAATCAGTCAATCATTCGGCCAGGATATCAGTGAATCAGTTAGTTAGTGAATCAGTCAGTCAGTCTATTACTTAATGAACCACCGAGCAAGGCAATTGTTGTACCCGGATATCAGTGAGTGAGTCAGTCAGTCAGTCTTTCAGTATCTGACTTATTTTCCCTCAACTTCGGTTATATGTCCGACAACTTTGTTTAAATTCTGATAAACAACCCTGAAATATATATAACATCTATTGAACAGCTTTTATTAATGTTATCATGTTTATGAAATGAAATGTTACAAATCAGACACTCCTGTAAGTTTTAGGGGTTCCTATGCCCTAAATGGCAAAATAATTTGCCCAGTTGTGTAGTATTGAGTTGCAAATTCAAGTTAAATGTAAATGATAATTACTTCAACATGTGGTTCATTAAATATAAGCTTTAATATTTGAAGGAAGTCTGTAGACGTTTGACAAATGGATATCATTATAAGATAAATATCCTTTCCGTCAATAGATCATGTGTCGTTTTCAAAATGATCGTAACTATAAGCAAAAATAGATAATAAATATTCAGAAAGGTAAAGAATGAAAACCCGTTGTTTTTCTGCATAGATATTATCTGTTACAAGAAGGATGTAAAATAACATCTGATATTTGTTGTGATCGTTATCATATTAAATATCCGACAACCTGATTACATCCTAATTAATATTTATGTGGTAGACAATCTCTATATATTGCATTAGTAGTCAGATATTGGCTTGTTGTCTGCTTCTCTAGACGGTTATAATTCCATAATTAATATAAAAGTAGCATCCTTTACAGTAAATGCCCCGTGATAGAGATTATCTATTTTATAACAATTAGTATAATTTTATTCATTTTGGTTTCCTGCCTGATAAATCGAATAATGGAGAACAGGCCAGTCATTATACCCCATAATTTTTATATCTAGGTATAAATGTATACATGTCTAGAGGTAGATCTGCTTGTATTTAGGGATGTATGATATATGGCATTATTTTGTTATTACTCATTGGTGTAGTCGATTATTTGATAATGCATTATTTAAACAAATTCTTATATTTTGAATTCTGGCCCTCAGATATTTCTAAAACAAATAGGTTAGACACGGTAGCGGTTGCTATAGACTGACAGACATATATAGGAAGAGAGATTGGTGGAAGAGGCCATGGACCTATAAATTAGCAAGTAAGTAATGCCTGTTACAGAAGATATCCCACATAGTGTTATAAGTTGGTTCACATGGAATAATTCTGATACGTAATGAGGCCGAACAACGTGAAAGTGTGGGATTTATTACATACTGAAACCAATATATATCAATCAAACTTGTTTTGGAGAAAATATACCATAAAACATTCTTTTGAATTAATTATTACACGGAAACAAATTTGATTTTATGACAGCCAACCCAGGATCTAAGTTGTAATTCCGTGTCTTTTCAAGGTCACTAGTCAGTCGAAATATTCCAATCAGCAACAATAACAAGCTTAGACGATGTAATTTCAAGGTTACCATGTTTACATCTCTTGTCTCTAGCTTAAGAAGCTTAGACAACAACTATGTGTATGCCTTTCTAATACACACGTTGTTTATATGATATTACCTTTTGTTTTTTTCTTTCCAGCTTAACCTATTACTTTGATTAGTCTAACAATAAACCCGATATTCTGTATTATCGCTTAACAGAAGAAACCTGACTCAGTATATTGACGAATAACAAAACAAGCAAGAAAAGAAATCTTCAATACCAAGATTTATCCTACAATAAACAAAACAGGAAATGTCATATCGACACTGATCCATCTGGAAGACCATTTTATAGTTAATATATTACTAACATATGAAATTTATGAATTTATCCCGACTTCTTTCCTATGACCTCCTATAGCACAATAGTTAAAGCATTGTGCTACAACCCTAATTGTTTGCGGACTCGAACCCGGCTGACGTCTGTGTTTGTCGGATGTTTTCTTCGGGATTCATCCATCGGTCTGATATTAAGATATAACCAGTGTCGAAGTTAAACAAACAAACAAATTGAACTATGTTCAGTATATATCCACACATTATATCAGTTATATCAATGTTACAAATACCATTTTGGTTTCATTTAATATCAGATACAATATACATATGTCTAAAACGTCAAAAGAGAGCTATCGTAGAAGAAAAAAATTGCAGCTTTACAGATAAGTTAATTTGGTACTTTATACTATTTGACGAGCCCCAAATGTTTGGAACGAAACAGCACATAACGTATGGGAATTTACCCAAATCCAGCAATTAATAATTTATTTCAGCGTAAATGTTATGATAGTCAGATGGATACGAGTGTCGGAAATAAAACTGTAGCATAACATTTATGGAAATTGTACTTTTGAAGTTATAACTAACTGTTTTGTTATAGTAGGAAAATGAAAATGTACAGATGTCACACAAAAAGGCATCCTCTATTATATCATTAGTCAGCAATATACCAAGCAATCAACAGAGTTTAATATTAAATGATTAACCTCGTTAAGTTACCTTTAGCATATACATATTCGCTGCCTAGTGTATGCAGCAAAACAGCCTAATATTTCATTCTTCAGAAATCATATTTCATGCCGGGAAATATTTACTGAAGCAACCGTTAGTGTGTGTACGTGTGTATTGCAGTTTCTGTATGTGCGTGGGTGGGCGTGTGTGCGGGCGCACTTGTATGCGAGTGTTTGCAAATGTGAAAGAGAGAGAAAGAGAGATTGACAAATACACGCACAGAGAGAGAGAGAGAGAGGGAGAGAGTGAGAGATAGAGTGTGTGTCTGTGTGTGTGTGTGTATGTGTGTATGTGTGTGTGTGTGTCAAAGCGTTGGTGTGATCAATCATTTACGGCTTGATCTAGTCGCAATAATTCTACAGGTCGATACAGAGTTGGATGTTTAATGGAGAGTTGTAGGTCAAAGGCTTTATGCCAGGCTTCTATAGAATTCTTAGTACAAGCCTCATAAAATAAAATTCATGGACATTACAAAGTTTTTGTTGAAAAAAAGTTCGTCTTATTTGTACTTGTTGCACATTTTCAATTAACGTAGCCTGAAACCATAAACCTAAGTTTAAAAATTATCTTATTATGTGAATGGGAGGATAGGGTGGCTAAGTGAGTGAGTGAGTGAGTGAGTGAGTGAGTGAGTGAGTGAGTGAGTGAGTGAGATCGACTATGCTAAAAAATCTCTGGGATAATTTATCCTTTTGTTCACTTATTTTCCGGAATTAAAATATAGGCTTCACGCATACTTATTAAACATTCTGACAAGAAAACTAAACTTCCTAGTAACATCTGACGGAAATTAACTACGTTAGTCGATATGTATTGAAAGAGAAGTTCACAAAGTGAAAAAGTCATCCTAACAATATATTGTCCAAACCGTTGACATCTAGTACCAGGGAGATTAGACATGACACACGATGGTTGTAATAAACAGTTACATAGAAATCAATATCTGCTATCACATGATTAATAACTATCTCGTTCAGAACATCTCATAAAAGGCGAGATATCCTTACGTCGAATCAATGAAATTAAGCAGCTCAAGTTATCACCAAATAAATGAAGGATATTTAGAGAAAGAAAAAGCCGTATCCGGGAGACTTTAAAATAAGCTGGATCTGATTAGGGAGACCCAAAAGAGCATTAGTAAATGAACTATTCCAATAGACTGTCTTCTTCCAGTATATAACGATACCAAGCCACGGGGCTTAGAATTGATGTATAGGAGCTTAATTAATCTACAAAGAAAAATTGCGACAAAACACATTTATAATATTATCAGGAGTATTATATTATACAGGACTACAGTTACAAGTGAATGGCGGCTAACATCTGCTCGTATTGCTTAAATAATTAACAGTTGATGGTGCGTGTTACAGCACTGACATGATGTGAATCAGTAATGGGAATGATTCTGGATTGCCTAGATGTATTCCAAAATGATGATAATTCAATTATTCTCTAATAATTACTACTTTAAAATTACACTGTCTATTGGCGACCATTCGTTCATATTGGCCCATTTAGCCTACAATGTGCACGAAAAGGGCCGTAAGACAGCAATCATCATCATCATCATTATCATCGTTCATATCAGCCATATGTATGGTTTAGCTGGTAAAAAGTGCTGACCACTGACACATTTCAAATGTGTGCAGTCGTTATGTGTGTGTATGTCTGTGATCGACAGTAGCTGCTGACCTCTGACCCATGTCAGAGCTGTAGACTGTGGTTCTGTATGTATTGTGTGACCAATACAATATACTGGGTGAAATTGGTCTATATACCTGACCTATGGTTATAGTGTAGGAGATAAATAGTTGTTCATTGGACAACTATTAATATATGCTTGTCTCATTCACTGACTGTCAAAATCGAAATTGTTTTTTTGGCTCTTAGTGGATGCGATTACTGACAACAAACATGGGTATTGGTGAGGCTGATTTTGTGAAGGGTTTCATTAAATAAAATAAAGCTGCTGTTGTCTGAGATTTGGAAATACAAATAAGTCACTTACAGACACCTGTAAAAAGCGGATAACCAAATAACAGCTCTGGAGCAGAAAGTAACTACACCAGAATGTTACAATGTGATGAACTGGAACATTATTCCAGGCATAACTCTTTGCGAATTGAAGGCATTCCAGATAGAAAGGACGAATATGTCATGGGTGTAGTAGATGCTATGAGCCTGGAACCTAACGCCACTATTGACAGTACTGATCGTTTCCATTGATTGGGTGTTTGGAAACATTCTAACTCAAACCCCGAGCCATCTTGGTGAAAATTACTACCTACAGAGTGAGGAAACATCAGTTTACAAATACTACAGAGTCACTTCTAGGTGAGTCTACTCCTACTAATGTCCAAACGAATACTTACATTAATGAAGATCTTACCCAGTAGAGATCAAGACTCCCGTACGACTGCAGAGTTGCCAAGAAACACAGATGCATCACTGATTGTTGGTCATTTGATGGCCGTATTATCTTTAAGATAAAGGCTAGTACAATTATTACAATCAAATCAAAATAAGCCATGCAGCTAGATACTAATCTGTAAATGAAAGCGAACACAATCATTATGCACATTCAATATGTGATATATGCCTTATCCCAGTCAGAACCATTTACATCATACTATAAATCATATGTTATACATGTATATTTATTTCCTTTTTGCACCGTTTTCGTTTGTGTGTTTAATATATTATTTTGCCCTATTGGCGCATTCAAATTATGTTGAAGATGTTCTCAGTAGTCAATACGCCTACACGTATAAAGTGTGACCTATTTTACAATGACTATTTTAAGTTGTTTATATTGTTATAAGAATATTAAATCATACACTGCAAATTTAAAATGCATTCTTTGTTGTAACCATTGTCATACAATATATATAAAAGACAAGGAGCATAATATGACAAGAAACTTTATCTGCGATCAATGCATTGGACAATAACTACCATTCAACTGTATGATACATTATGATGAATTGATGAATGTTATTATTAACTCTCAGCAAATACCAAGCAAGCTAATGCGGCAAAAGCTGAATCAATTATTATTTGATCCATTTAAAATGAATGATGATATTTGTAATGTTAATGAAGAAGAGTATCAATACTTATGCAGTTACAAAACTAAGTTGAACTGTAAATATTACAATGTAGATAAATGTGTTACTAATAACAATGTATCTAAATAATTTTCATTAATGCACTTAAATATTTGAAGTGTACCCAAGCATTGTCATGAATTTGCACTATGTTGGTATTGTCTGAATTATAATTTACCTCTTATTGGTTTATCTGAAACTTGATTTACAGTAGAAAATGTTGACTGTTATAAATTATTAGGTTATAATATTATTAATCATGTGCGTACTGATGGAATAGGAGGTGATGCATCTTTGATGATAAGAAATACAATTCCTTATACTGTTAGATCGAGCCTAAAGGTGTTTGGTACTTATATTGAATGCATTTTTATTGAAATAGGAGGCACATTAATTAACTATGATACAAATGTTACTATTGGAACTGTCTACAGACCACCTTCTACTGATATTAAAGAGTTCAATGAAAGCGTGTCACCTTTACTGGTGAAAATGCAAAATGAACATAAGTTGGCATATATAATGGATGATTATAATATAAATCTACTGAACACTGATAAACACCTGCAAACATCTGAGTGTGTAGATATTATGCTTGGCTTTGGATAATACTCTTTAACTAACAAAGCAACTAGGATGAAGAATACAACAGCTACCTTGATTGATAAATCACCTGGTGACAGTAGAAACAATCTCTAGTATTTTTGTTTGTGATATTTCTGATAATTATCCAATATTTCATTTCACCAAAACTAGTGTTGATATTTGTGATCCCAACATTATCAAGAAAAGACAGTTTAATGATATAAATATATCGCAATTCAGAAGAAATCAGTCCAGACATGATTTATCTAAATTATATTTAATCAATGATCCTCAAATTGCATTTTTACAATTTTATAATACACATGAAATTACATTTGATGAATGTTTCCCAGTATAAACCTTTAAATGCTCTATTACACTAAACAAATACCAGCTCTTCGTACATCTATTAGACCAAAACATATTCTTTATAAAGAATATAAAAAGTAACCCTTCCTGTCTCATAAACGCATATATAAAAAATATAGAAGTAAGCTATGTCAGTTCCTAAGAAATACTGAACATATCATCACTAACTACAGTCATAATTTGAAGTAATTATGGCAAATTATTAAAGACGTAATTGGTAAAAAACAAAGTGAAAAGGCTATTGCTCATAAATTCAAAGTTGATAACAAAATAGATCGTGTTTGTATTGCTAATGGATGTAATATTTGTTTATTCCAACTTCCCAATATATATATTGATCCAACATCGTATACATAAAAGATCATGGGAATTCATTATATCTTAAAGCAATTTTGGATAACGAATTCGAAATATTATTAGATAATTGAGAAATACAAATCCTGGACATGATGGTATTACTGCTTACTTAATCAAGAATGTTACTGATAATATTGCTATACAACTGCACTATATATTGAACTTATCGCTAAAGTGTTGAGTAGTTTTCCTGACGAAATAAAATTAGCTATGGTAATTCCTTTGCATAAAACGGTGATAAAATGATAATTAGTAATTATAGACCTGTATCTTTGCTTTTTGTAATTTCTAAAATATTGAAAAAAAGAATGTATAATCGTATTATGGATTTTTTAAGAAAAAGCATCATGTGCTGTACAAGTTCCAATTTGGCTTCCGTAAAAACATTCTACATCCATGGCATTATTAATTTTGGTAGATAGACTTATTAACACTATTGACAATGGTAGATACTTTATTTGGTTTGTTCCTAGATTATAGTAAAGCTTTTGATTCAGTGAAACACTAGATATTGTTGAATAAACGTGTTAAATGCGGTATTGGAGGTGTTACAAATACATGGATAAATAATTACTTGACCAACCATAAACAATTAGTTTCTTTCAATAATAATGTTTCATCAGCTAAAATAGTTTGATGTGGGGTTCCGCAGGGACAATCTTGGGGCCACTTCTGTTTCTATTATATGTTAATTATATTTTAATGTGTCTGATAATATTTTCTAATATTATTTGCAGATGCCACTGATGTTTTTATTGATGGAGAATATGTGAATAATATAACTGTTTCTATGAACAAAGAATTACGTAAGTTAGTACTATGGTTGAATATTAATAAATTACCACTGAATATTGGTAAAACACAGTTTACGATATTCAGATCAAATAAAAGGAATTGTCATTTTAACAGAAACTTAAAAATAAATTGCTAAATTATTACTAGAGTTGAATCTATAAAACATATTTGTAATCATAATTGATGTCTTACATGGAGAGAACATATATATAATGTGAAAAATGCAATATCCAGAGGATTTGAAATAATTTGGTAGGCTAGAAAATTATTAAATATTATCACTCTAGTATCACCATATTATGCATATATATACCCATATCTAATATACTTTGTTGAAGTGTGGGGCGGCGCCCTGTCATATTACAAAGTTATGTTAATTAAATTTCAAAAGAATATTGTCAGGGTAATGGTCTCTGCATCTTTTAATACACACACTCCACCAATTTTCAAAAAAACTGATTCAAAGTTTGTACAAAATAAAAATATTCATAATTATGGAACTAGACATGCTGAGTTATACTGTAATCCTCTAACCAGGATAAACTTGATGAGAAATTCATTAAGATGTACTGGTGTTATTTTTTGGAATACATATGTTGTATTAAGCCATTGCAATTGTACACTTAACGGTTTTAAATAATATATAAAGCAGTATTTGTTACAATGAGTTATCCTATATGAAAAGATTTATCTTATATAATATACTGATTAAGTATTATTACTTGCTTACTAGAATGTGTCAACATATACTTTAAAGTCCATGTATTATTATGACATTATGTTCTTATGTTTTATGTGGGGTTTTATTTTATTTTCTTGACCTGTATAAAACTACATGAACTTAAATATTATCTGTAGTAACTAAGTTGAGAGAAGATAAACGCACTGTGGCTTCACTCTCTTTATCCAAATATATACTGAATTTAATATAAAAAGATTCTGCTCTTTGCTATATATATGTGGATAATAAAACAATACTTTCTTTTTTCTTATATATATATATATATATATATATATATATATATATATATATATATATATATATATATATATAATTTATTTCGTACTTTATACATGGTATAAAGTACAATAATGTGTAGTAGAAATATGAATAATGTCTGCAAAATAAAAAGGAACAGGCATAGAATCCAGTGCATATAAAATCAATTAAGTGTTATATATCGCTACAGCTTAGGTCTGTAGTCAATATTCCATTCCTTAACAAACACAATTCCTTTAGCAAAACACCATTAGCTGCCCACTTCTCCTTATTTTCATATACACTTCTTAAGTATTGCTTATTCATCACTGAACATTCACCATATTCATCTTCATTTAGTTTCATTTAGCTAATGACAATTGAATAGAATTAACATGTTGTGTGTGCAAAAGTGACTTAGCCATTGTAATTGCATTTATTATGATAGAGCAAGCTTAAAATGTACTTCAAAGGTATTAGTCCTAGCTTCCTATGTTATAATGGTTATTTAGATATATCATTATTTTACAAATATATAAACGGTGGAATGAGAAGTTTGCGATTTGGGTGATTGAGACTTTTATATTTACCGTAAGTAGTGATGGTACCATATTGATGGTGTTCTAAATAACCGATTGGTTGATGTATTTAAAATGTTTATGTTTTACTCGTGAAGCCATATAACCTGTTCTAGACAGCGGCATCACTAGAGTTACAGTGTCACTCCTTTCTGATGATTATAATAAACCTGATGAACGTTGCTTTTGTTGTTCTAATCAGTCCAGTTGTTTCTAATGATCCTAGTGTATCAATCCCAAAGGGTTCTCATTTTACTTCCTTAATTTGGTTCTTCCAATCGGAACTTGTGATGTGTATCTGTTCAATCGGTACTAGACTATATTCATCGAAATCTGAACGGTTGTAGTGGAGAAGAGAGGCGTCCTCTGCGCGCCCTTGTAAATACGTAAATAAAGAGTGTAAATGTTTTCTTTCAATTGCAAATCGCTGTCATTGACTCTTATGCGAATAGTTGAACTAGTTTCACGACATATTATTTATTTCAGAAGTAGGACTGATAAGCATACATAATATCTAGCATTATGTCAAATGTGGAGGTGTTTTTTGTGTGTGTGTGGGGGGGGGTTGTTCGTAATATTTTATCAAGTACTTAATAGATCACACTTTCCACAACTAATAATAGTGTTTGCCAATGGTGATATATTGGTATTTAACTGACACTGTTTTATTTGCAAATTCTTAACATGATTGCCTTTAGTAACGACGCGCAACCATCTGTAGAGTATTTGTTTTCAAAAAACTTGAAAAAGAATACCTTATTAAAGTCCTTCTCGTTTGAAAAATTTCAAAACAATCGCAGTATTGGCACTTTTTATAACCCTTTAAGGGTATGTTTGAGGTGAAAAGAATATGTGAGTAAAATATAATGAATATTGGTTGGTTTAAAAAAATACCTTGGTCTGTAAGTTATTTTTGATTTAACGTATTTGAATACAACTATATCTAAATAATTGATAGAATCAATTCAGATAGAAGATTTAAATTTAATTGGTTATTCATGCGTATTATCAATATGTACACATATTTAGAAACTCGGAAAACGCCCCCTTGCCATGTGACCAAATTATGAAAACATCATCCAATTACTGGTAGTCGGTGTTTTGATGGACATTTAAGTAATGCCTCTCTCGAATATTGACATCGAAACATCGGCGTAGTGTGTTGTTCAATCCCTACCCATAGGAGTGACTACATTTTCATGAACTATTCATCTTAAAATAGAAATTCTTTAGTTTTCAAAGACCATCCTCTAAAGATTCTATGATTGCATCATATATGGAATTATTTTCAATTAAGCCCCTGACCGTGCAGCCCCTTGGTGTGATCTATATTGTGTATACATACCTTTAACACCTAATGTTCTAAATGTTTTAGGATTTGCACTTATACTGACTGTGTAATCGACCTCTGGAGCGCAAAATTGTTATAATACTTGGTAGATACTCCCTCTAGCTGTTCATGAAGGCATCAAACTTTTAATACTCAAACCATTTAAAACCAATGCTTGTTAATGACTGAAATAACGAAAATCACCATTTACACATAATGTACGTGACAAAAAAATTCCTTCTCAGAAATTTAAATCTTCTTGTTTGCTAAGGCTATGCTACCTAAATTTAACTATAAAACAAAAATGTTCACTGATTAATTCAATCCAAAGCACGTGATAGCCCTTATGGAAAAGAAATCCCGACTTTCTTTATAACCATATCAGATTTAAATAGAAAATAGTTATATATTTATTATTAACAGATTCGAATGTAATTAATGAACAATTTATTTATACAAACGTGAAACAATGTGATCAGACCCTAATTCATGCTTCTTTCTTTGGTCTCAGCATTTTGCAATGTTGTCAAGCTTTATTCCCTGCTAATGGTTTAACCGTATTAATTAACTAAGCATTTCTCTTAGTTCCAGCAGTAACAGTAGTATTAACATCAGAGTTAGTAAGTCTTTTATGATATATAGCATGAGTTGTATTAATATATCAGAGTTGTTTGTGTAGACACCGGTCCTATTTAATTAATCTAGAAGCAAAATTCGTGTATTTAATGTAACTCACTTAAGTTATACTCTGACATCTAATATTTCCTATAAAACTCGAGATTAAGATCGTTCTAATGATTTGAAGCTGTCGGTATATTAAAACTCTGACATAAACGATTGCTATAATTTTCTTCGTGCAGCGAAAATCCGATATTTCGCAGCTACATGAAACGATATAGGATATATTTGTAAATAGTCGGGTCTGTGCTTTTGTAATGACGTCATAATTATGTGTTTCTGGTCGTGTGTTTTGGCTTAGTATTGCTCAGTTCAGTATGTAATGTCACTATCCGCTTCTATTGTCAAGGTTGTCATAAATGTTATGTAGCTAATTTCCAGGAAATGTTATTTGCTGGTAATGTATTGCTTGGGTTTAGTCTATTGGGTCCTCTTGCATGCGTTAAGAATCGAATGAAAGCAGGCAATACTAAGTGACCTTTTTTAAGGCGAAATGATTTTATATTAAGATACAGTTGTTCACCACCTCACTCATAAACTCACGTATTAACTCACTCACATAATGTATTAACTGTATTCATAACAGCCTAAAGGCAACTCTTCGCTAAATTAAATTCAAAACTCTGGAATTTAACTGTCTTTTCGCCTCTCTACAACCATTCCTATACCCTGTCCTACTCTATGTGTTTCTCCCTGTTTTTTTTTTACCTATGTCTATACACCCGCTTAGTATGATACCGGTTATTGTTATCTTCTATTCATTGTTATAACTATTTCTTGTCTTTAACTCTATCCAATATTAATAAAGATCAAACAGAGATCTCGACCTACTTAGAATATCCAATCTATGTAAAGACCACCCATTAATTGTCACTATATCAAAGAACTAGGCTGAATTGTATTTGATCCGTTTATTTTCCTTTTCAATCATGACATCATAATAATAATATACCTTTTTACATTATAAACATTATAGTAAGTAGAGCGCTTATATTATTAATTACTCTTATTACCATAATTATGTTATACATATTTGGATGATATGGTATATTATGATCTACAAGATGTTATAATGTTTATTAATATGACATCGTAAAAGTAAACAAGAATCTTGAATATTATTATTTGTCGGATGGGGAACTTGGAACGGAGAATGTAATGCAGTTTTAATGAAATTCTGCGTCAAAATAGGCATTTTAAATGTAACTATGTGTTAGTTGTCAATTATCTTAAAAGTTGTAACATTATAAACGTGCTACATTGTAGTAACTGCCTAGCTGATCTAAAAGGTGTTCAGTAATGCGAGCCAATGGTATTCAGTCATACACTTTAATGTATACATTACCTATCAAATATCAACAAGTTTATAATATCCAATCTATTCAAATGTTTGGAGGCACCTAGACGAACTTAGAAATAACATTTAGGGCGATGGTAAATTCCTAAGCCATTTGATGACATTTAAACACAAACTTGTTTCCTGATGCTATATCTAAACCACACTCTTATATGCTAAACCGAAACATTTATCAAAGATATTGCTACTGTGATTGACTAGAGAGTAGATGAAAATGCGAAAGTAAATTAATTAAAGTTGATCAGATGCCGCCCCGGTTCCCTTGTCCTTAGTATTTAAACTGTACTGAGTCCTCACCCGACAAGAGTAGCTGTAACAATTATAGTAGTCGGTCTTATTGTAAAAGGTAGTAATCGTTGTGTTGTTGTTGTTTATAGATGTTAAACAGTATTAAAAGTAAAGGTAATAGTAGAAGTAATCGCAGTTAATAATAGTAATAGTACAAGAAGAGGAAAGAAAGTCGAAGGAATAGCAAGAGAATGAATTCAAGTTGCAGGAGATGCAGCAGGCTTCGAGCTGCGACATCACTAGTAGCCGTTGCACCGATTAGAAAGGGCAATAACATATATATTAGCTTTAGTTTACTAGTTATTGTTGCTACTGCTGCTGTTTTTGTTCTCTAGAAATATAATGAGATGAATTGATAAGAGTAGCAGTACTGGTATTGTACTGGTACTACTAGTTGTATTAGTACTAGTTGTACTGGTGCTAACAGTAGTAACAGTTAGTGAAGTATTAAGAGAACTGCAACAAGTAACTGAAATACTAGTACCAGTAGGATCATTAGTAATAGAAATATTAGTAGTATTACAGGGAAGAGGATTACAAGGAAGAAGAAGAACTGTTTTAAGGTTGTAAGGAGTTACAACTATTGTACTACTAGCAATATTAAAATCAGAAGACGTTCACTGTATAGACAACATTTGAAATAGTTAACAATTAAATAAAACATAATATTAAAGTGAAATATACTAAGATGATAAGCTGAATGAATTAATACCCATACAGACCATATATCCATACTACGGGTCTGCTGTAGTCATTACTACTTTAACAATTACATTACGACTACGGCCGTAGTTGTAAAACCATACGGTTTTCTGACTCGTTTACCATTATCTGCCGATGTAAAAGTAACTGCATCAGGCGTCTATGATATGAATACATGATTTTCGCTGTGAAACGACAGTCTTCCTCCGTTGTCACAAAGACAGAGGTACTCCTTAAACAGTTTGTGGTCAAAGAAAACCTCTCGGCTTCTGTAGCCGACCACTTCGCCGACTTATTGAACGTAATGTTTTAAGAGAGTGAGCCTTTTTGCCTTGTTCCCACATTTTAATGTGCTCCTGTGCGGAAAATGGTGAAAATGTTCCCAAATGACGACAGAATAATAAATGACTTGGTTGTGCTGAAACAAGCCAACCAAACGCGATGAAGTAACGCATACCCAAATGTTTATTTGGCTGAACGTTTTGCTCCTCTCGTCGATCAAGAGATACTCAAAGAAGAATTAGAGGACTACCGGCATTTGGAGGACATTGAGATCGGCATGGAAGAAGGTGGTGTACATAAATATGTTAACCCTTACTGGGGTAAAATCTTGAAAATATAAACAGCAATGCGACAAACGTGATTCCCCTCACTTGCACAAGTAACGGTCATTGTTCTCAGCTTGCCATACAGCAATGTTGACAGTGAAATAACGTTTTCCACTGTTCGGAAAGTGAATAGAGAGTGGCGTCAAAGCTTTAACAATGACACGCTCAAAGCATGTTTACAGTGCAATTTCAACAAGGACAGGTCAGGCTGTGAGTTTAATGTATCAGAGATGGTGGATCTATCAAATCGCGCCACACACGAGTGCAACATACAGCACCAGTAAAATTCTATGTTTTGCACCTGCGTAATGTATGTACAACAAACACAACCGCGATCAAAGTCAATACCTAATTCTTACATTATATGTTAATAAAAATAGTCGATACCAAAAATCCTGATGCTGTTCTCAGTGGATTTACAGTTTTCTTGGCACGTTTATGGTGTTTACTCATCCTGAACTACTCTTTCATTTCCCCGAGGTTGACAGGTATGCCGAATTCTATCACTATGATTGCTTTCAATTTGTTTTTTAAATATTAGGATTCCGAATTTGTGAAAATGTGTCTATTTCTTGATATTTCAGAAACCAATATCGAGTTTTCTATGCTATCCATTCAACGCCCGATGAATCTTGCAAAAGGACAAATCCTACAAAGAGACAAATGAACCAGGTATGAAACTTCCATCTTATTGACTTGGAATCCCAACATTTAACGGTTACAGGCGAAGGTTTCCCAAATTAGTCAAAAAGACAGTGTTATTTATTCAAATCAATTTTAGTCTGAGATATAATTAATTGTTTCCCAGAAATAAAGTTACAGTGGTTTTAAAACTTGCTTTGTTAGCATCTCACATCCCACAGCTTTAATCGAGAATCTTCGGAAAACTTCGGAATGTGACGTCATGTTTGACAGACAAAGACGTGGGATTGTTTAACCTTTATTGCGAGTTATATATTGACTTTGTTAAACGTAAAAAATGGTGTATTGTGCCGCAAATAATTGTGCAAATGGATCTTCCAGTGGATCGAATATGGATTAATTCCCCCAAAACAAGACTAGTTTGCTCGATTATCTGCGAAACCTAAACAAAGTGCAGTAGAAGCCAACTTGTCATTTCGAGGAACGTATGTTCGTTATTTCGCTGTCAGTTGGATATGACATGAGTAGTTTCAGGCTAACAGAATACGCCATTCCAACCATATTCGCCAAACTGGGTAATGGTAAGCTGAAATCAGCAGTTTGATGGAGAAACTGAATGGAAAACAGGTATGTATGAGCGATTATAGGGTAATCTTGGGAGCAAACTATTGCACATTCACCAGTTAGCGTATTCGTGAATAAAGTAACATTTCACTTATTTCCCGAAAACAAATTTACTTAGGCCTACCAATGGCTTCTTCTGGCTGTGTACTGCAGACACTACTTAACTGTTTAAATTGTAGGTCCTCCATCGAGGGCAACACAATCTTGTATAGGCTTCATGTGGGACAGCCCCGTGCATCCAGCGAATCCCCTGTACCGCCAAATATCACTTTATTTAAAATGACAATATTTTATAGGACATGGGTAATATTCGCATTCAGGCCCAAGGTGTTGACTTATTAATTAACTTTATACAAGCACAAACAAACACACGCCAATCCAACTTTTGTTGTGGACCAGGGCCACGTGTCGACGGCACAGGTGGCTGCTCTAGGTGCACATCTGCATTTGCTGCAGCTTATTTATTTCTCACAATTAGTGTTGTCTGTGACCCTTTATCGCGACTGGTTCAAAGTTGTAGGAGTTAATATCCATCAAAATATCAAATCTTTCGTCAGAATCTGACGTTGTGTCTGTCAATTAGTCAAGATGCTTGTACACACAGCTGTGTCACACTGTGACGTTTGACAAAGATGACGTCACACGATAATCCCTAGCGAGTGTAGTACACTCTAACAATGGCTCGTGAAAGTTCGGAAACTAAGGATTTAGGGAACATTTTAATCGAAACAGCTGGGGATTAGAATTGTTTTGAATTGGTAGTGCATCTGATAGGGAATAAAATAATTTTTTGCTACGTTATATTTACTTCAAAATGTGAAATTTCTTTTCCCGCGAACTTTAACAAATGGAGTTCGGAATAACGACGTACTATAAGCTAGAATAGAAAGCTATAAAATCTAAGAATTAGACAGAATAAAATCGTTTCTTACTCCCGTCGAAAAAGGTTCTATGTTTCTAAAATAAACAGTATGAAGTTTTTCCTATGTAAATATAAATTATCCTATCTTACCTAATAAATTAAGGAAATCAATATTTTCATACAGCTTTTAATGAGTATGGTCAATATCTATTATAGTCAAAGAAGTTGAATGACTTAGGCAACAATTCTGACTATGTTTCAGAATTTCGATTATTATGGTTACCTTTTCAGTGAGATATTACGTGAACTCATTATATTTTATCAATATGTTTACATTAATTATTTCATGAATACGTACTATATCCCCAAATGCACATCATCACGATTCATAAATTAAGAACTTTCTCCATTCAAGGTGAAATAAACAAGAACCAAAGACGTGCCTTTGGGGTATTGTATCACGAATATTTTATATCTCAGATGATGGCAATAAAAGTCATTTTCAAATTACGATTCAAATATCTAAAATGTGTCATTTGGGAAACTTTATTCCATGTGAACCTCCCACCATAAGTATAATATAATAAGTAAAAGTCTGTAATTCCCACATTGCCTAAAATGAATGCACATAATTTTGAGAATACGAGTAAATGAATGTGTCATCTAGAAGTGGAATAAATATTTAGTTCAGTGTTCTAAATCACAGAATTACTGATGGTTCCTGATATATACACTTTTCATCTATTGAGAGTTGTTAGTATATTTCGTTGTATAAATTTTGTCGCATTAATTTGTTATCACAGCTATATTAATTATTGATATTGCTATGTTGTTTAACTATGATAAATGATAAACACGTGTTCATATACCTAAATAGAAACGCAACCATCACTTACGTTTTATTGACTTTTATTACTATTTACATTAGTATATATACGTTGTACTCATTTTTTCGGCTACCAACATCCTATTAGAGTGGAGTAATGCATATCTCTGCATCACTGGTAAATGGTCTATGAATAAGCGTTTTTAGTAATTCGAAATACTAAGATGATAACAGTTGTTAATAATGTAGTACGCATATACTCTAAGTATTAATACTCGAAAAACATACATTTATAAATGATGTTCGAATGTAAAGGTAATGTTATTAATCACTAGCCAATGTGTCCATATATCATGATGCATTTTATTCGTAAAGCATTTCTTTATCTGACAATTACAACAAAATATTAACAATACCATATTGCTTTACATAGCAGCTGAACCTGTGATCTAATTATAAAAATAATATTAAACTAGTTTGTATTATTGTTTGAATGGTTTCTGAGTTCGACATGAACACAAAAAAGACTGTGAGACAACTAAGTCATCCAATCGAATACATCAAATTATTATATTTTGGAAATATTTCATAAATCACAAGTTGTTTTGGACACCTGATACACCCTTAAATAGAAAATAAGAGTTCATTATTTAAAGGACTTGAACAGATCATAATAACCACTTTTACAAATTACTAAAACATTAATAAATCTAAGATCGAGTGAGTGAGTCAGTTAGTTAGTGAGTCAGTTAGTCAGTGAGTCAGTCAGTAGGTAAGAATGTCACTCTGTTAGTCAGTCAGTGTGTCAGTGATCCATTCAGTCAGTTAGTCAGTGAATCAGTGAGTCAGCGAGTCACATAGACAATGGGTTAGTCAGTCATTGAATCAGTTAATCAGTGGCTGAGTAGGGAGTGCGTAAGGAGTCAGTGATTGAATCAGTAAGTGAGTCAATGCGAGAGGCAGTATATCAGTCAGTCAGTCAGTCAGTCAGTCAGTCAGTCAGTCAGTCAGTCAGTCATTGAGACGCTGAGGGGTTTGTGTAACTTGGGGATGATAACACTTGGGGAACATTACAACATAAGGTCTCACTACCAAATATTCTACAGATACTGGTAGTAGCAATATATTAGAATAGTGTCTATGGGGTAATCACTCTCAGGTATCAAAACAAAATGTATTTTTTTGCCAATTAATTGAGGAAAATTTGTTGGAAGCCAAACCATTCACGGACGTTTTGTATTTACTGGCAAACATATTTACTTTCTATGACTGGTCTACTAGTGCATTACCCTTATATCCTGATCACTCAATTCTGTTTTGACAAATATCATGTGATATCCTGACATTAGCCACTCAAGAATACACCTAACAAGAAAGGTGTATTCCATAAGAAGCTGACAGTAGACATGTAGATATGAAAATAATACGTGTAAAAATGTGTATATTGGAATTAATGAATTAGAAAGGTTCCAAATTAAATCCAGCCATGCTATGATTAGAGGTGATTAGAGTTTATTGTAATACATCTAATAATTTCATATAACAATCAGCTACACGTATTCAGAAACACTTTGATATAACCTTAGCCGATGACACAGGAGGAACCGCCGTCTGAATGAATCTAACGAATATCCATCAGAAGACATCGTAACCATTAAAAAGAAGCGTTTATAATTAAACTTGAGAAAGGAACCCCTCTATTTGATTATTTCTCATTCTATTTTTCTGTCCATCGCTCCCCAGTTCTATCTATCTATCTATCTATCTATCTATCTATATATCTATCTATCTAATAAATTGTTTTCTATGCCCTAGTGCTACCTCAGTATATTAATGCAATATTAAGAAGAACTATATTATTTCCATCGACTGTACGCAATTAATTTGTAGAAAATGTTAAATTCATATCCACATGTTAACCTGCACTACAACGGTAAATACTTGACAAGTAATTAGCATAACACTCCATGTACCGGTCCTTTTGAGACGTCAGTTTGATAGAGTTAATATACCTATTATATACACACTAATGCAAGCATTATATTATAAATGAACGATCAACACCTATGACCATACTAAAGTCTTACTGAACTATTTTTTATTAAATCAGGAATATTTAAATCTTGGTTAATAATTGGATGTCCAATTTCTCCGACATTGCGTTAGCTTAATTTCCAATCTCCATTTTTATAACAGTTAACATTTGTTTAAGGCACATTTGACATAATCTTATTGTGATCCGAACTATTAGAATATAACATTATATTTAAGAATTGTGGTCTTGAATAACCTTGGAAAACAATTATTATATTATTCTATGTTGACGACTATAAGTGGGTCATTCCGTTACCTTACGAATGTTTTTGTTAATAAATAACCACGTCGTGTTTAGTTCTGATTTTTCAACAGATTATTGTGTGCCGTATTGACAATGATATAACCAAATATCATACCAATTTAACCAAGTATTATCATGGTAAATCAGATATATGGTAGTAATATAACTTTAGTAATACATTTAGATAGCTGTTATCCTATTTCTTCTTAATCTTAAAATTATTGCTGTTTCAGTAGTCATTTTACGCTTATGGCATGGTGAAATCGCATTCACGGCTCTCAAAAAACAGCTGATCATGCATTATTGACATGGGTGCCACTCCTCGCTATCAACTGATGGGGTTTCCAATAAAGTTTAGAATATTGTGTACCATAGGGTGCATGGTAGAAACTCATTGTGGTGGATAGGAATTAGCTTTGACCTCGGACCGTTTCCGCCTTGTTCAGGGCAGCCTTTCTTAACACAAACATTCTAGATAAACATTCTTAAATTTACCAATGTAAATATTTAATCAGAGAAGGCATCATATTTATAATTATTTTTCATATATAAAATAATTTTTTCTGCACTTTTCAGATAATACTGTTGCTTCAACGACTGTCGTCAATACTCGCAATGATAATTGTTTATACACACTAATAGCCGCCATGGATGGGCATAGGAACACGTGTCTCCGTACGCTATGTTGTGTCCACAGGATTTATTTCAAGCAGAAAATTGAATAATTTGTCTGAAATATGATCAGTATGTCGAGCTGCCTACTAACATCTTATGAACATCCATTGTTTAACATTATTCTTGACACAAGAAGCACTTGGAACTGTAGTCCATATCTTTGTTACATCTCGTATAGACTATTGTAACTCTCTGTTATATGGCATAGCTTGATATAACATCAATCACCTTCAGCGAATTCAGAATAGTGCAGCTCGCATCGGAAAAATAATCAAATCACCCAAATTCTTCGAAAACTACACCGACTGCCTATTAGACAGCGTATCCATTTCAAGATTGTATTAATAACTTATTAATCTATTAATGATATCGCGCCAGAATACCTGTGTTAACTGGTGTCCATTAGAAAGTGATGCCAAATATTCAAGTCATCCAGTCAGATACTATTACAAGTGCAAATGTCTAGAATCAAGTTATATGGTGGTTGTGCATTTAGTATTGCAGCCCCCACTTTGTGGAATAGGTTGTCGGCGTATATTAGAAGATATGCCTCGTCTTTTGAAACTTTTAAATCTGTTCTAAAAACACACCTGTTCAGGGCCGCTTTGACAGATTATAATATTGATCTTTTAAATATCTCATAAGTGTTTTATAGACATTATTTAGTGTAATATTATATTACATGTTATTTGTACAACGGCTTTGAATGGCTACTGCAAGTAAGGGCTCTTTATTAAATATGCATTATTATTATATCTAAATCAAAATATTGATCACCAAATAATTAACAGTATACCCAGCTAACAAGCATATGTTGGCCCGACGTAGGTCCCTCATCAATTAGCACGTTGGCACTACATTGAAAACAGCATTGAAAGAACGCAGTTCTGCTCATAGGGTCATCGTAGCAAAGTACACCTAACGCATGTCCAATGATGTGGCAATAATATAGTAAGTTGGCCCAAAGTTGTGCCAATGAGAGTTTCTACATTGATCCAACGTCTTTAATTGTCCACATTGCAAATTGTATTGTCTACATAGTCCTCAAACACATATAACTTATGACGTTTGTGTTATTCTGACATGGTACATATTCCAACAAAGGTACTTGTACATGTATATTACCTGATTAATGTGTTTCACAAACAAACAACTTAGGGAGTTGGCGAAAACGAACCACATTTGTTATTTGTTGATAGGACAGGTCTCAAATATGCCAATTGCAGTACCTCAGCACGTGCCTTTTGTGGTGACTACCACACGAACAAAATTGTGTTAAAGAACACAACAAACCAATTTCGAAATTTACATCCACATGGACATTTTATCCACTCATACCAATAAGACTAAAACAAAAATAATAACTAATCAATGAAACAAAACCTACAATATAAAATTAAATGTGAAATCACGTCTATATGGCAATATATATATATCTTTCTCCGGGCTGACAAGATGTCATCTATTTCTACGAAAGACAAGTATAAGCGAGGTGGATAAGTCTGCCTGATCACTATGCCACTAGTCTTGGCGTCTTGTACCCATACGAAATCACCTGACTGAAGAATACCCAGTGGTCGTACGTTTTCTTCTATTGTGGCTTGGTGTTCTCTTGTTTATCCTGCAGCTGTTTCAATTCCACACAAAGCGGTTCGAGTATTGATGGCGCCACATGAATCTTGATACGCAGCTGCCTTCCCATTAATAGTTCTGATGGCGAATATCCGCATTCGAGAGATATAGTACGGTAAGATAGCAAGGCATTGTATGGATATGCTGACTTCAGTAAATTCTTAACCGTCTGCGCTGCTGGTTCAGACATTTTGTTATCTTGGAGATATCAGGGGATGCTGGTAACGTGCGTGAATCCCTGGTATTTTGCGAATTTCAAGAACTTTGAGCTGCGTACTATGGATCACTGTCCGAAACAACTGTCTACGGAATTCCATGCCTCGCCAAGATCGACTTCAAATTGTTTATGACATCTGAAGATGCAACAGTGTTGAGTTTGGCAATTTCCACATAGCTCGAATAGTATTGCACAGTGAGTAGGTAATTACTCCGCCTCTACGCGAACATGTCAGTGGGAACCTTTGGCCATGGTCTTAGTCTTGAACTTAGCCCGTTCAAATATGACATTACGGCGAACTACAAAGTGTCCCTCAAACTTGTTTTGGCCACATCATTGTCCCTTTTCTCTTATTTTGTCAATCAGAACCCTGTCATTATATCATCTACATAGTCCCACATTGCATAAGTCAATGTATTTACTTGTGTGACTTTCTCCTTTCAAATCTGCGAATACATTTTGGTCTTTTGAAAGATAACGTTTCAAGCGGGGCCATGGTTGAGCTATGTCGAAAGTTTCTAAATTCACTCGCCTTTGTCTTTTACACAATTACATTGTGCATTTAACTCTTTCTGATCGGACGTAGGTTTTCTACAGACTTCCTTGTGTAAAGGATAATAACCATTTTCCCTACTAGTTCCTAGAGGTATTCCAGGTACTTCTATGATAGAGGTACTTGCGAGACGATGACGCTAGATGGATGGTTTGCCAAATGTTGGCCCAACAGCGATGGATTAATGTTGCATTCCAACCGAAATTCAATAGTCGACACAAAGTTGGGTCAACATAGCTGGATAGATGTTGTATACCAAACAAAATTCAACAGTTGATCCAATTTTGGACCAAAGTCGAAATCATCCTACAAATATCTTACATTGGTTCTATTCATGCGCGAAAATGAGCAACAGGACAAAGCAATCTCTATCTCTCTCTCTCTCTCTCTCTCTCTCTCTCTCTCTATCTCTCTCTCTCTATCTCTCTCTCTTCTCTCTCATCTCTCTCTCTCTCTCTATCTCTCCTCTTTCCCCCTCTCTATCTACTACTATCTATCTACTACTAGTCAATATATATATAAATATATATATATATATATATATATATATATATATATTATTTTCACTTAGCTGACTGCGCAATAATCTTGATGTATTCAATGTTTACACACACATTATATCTTCTCGGACTTAATTAAATAATCCTATACAAAGGGTTTGACATAAATTCCGAATTGTACCAACAATACCACCGTAAAGTTTGATGTCAGTGTGTTGTGGCTAAAGTAATTATTATATGTGCGCAGCAAGTCTAGACCAATCATACTAAACATGTCTGGCACAGAAGAGTTAGTTCCTAGGTGCCAATATTTGTTAGGGACGTAGGAAGCTAGCTTAATATATGTTAATGGCTGGGTCCGAAAGAAAGCTAGTCAATAATTAAAGTGGAATTAAGTACTTAACAAAGAATGTTTGTTCATGTTAGTTTCAAGCATTACCATAACAGAGATGAATGCACTTTATGATTGCGAAACATTTGTTAAATAAGTCTCAGAACTTTCTAAATACAATATTTTCAAACAGTAATAAAGTGGCGTTAAGTTATCATTGAAAATTAATAGTAATCTTAGAACGTAAACTGACAAAATTGTTCTAATGTAAACAATAAGCTATATCATATTTAGTACTTAAATACAAACTAATATTAAGAATGAAAAACAGCTTGGCTGGTTCATTGTAATAAAATACATACTAACCTATCCCAAGAAGCCTGCACCCTTACATTTTGAGAAAACATTCACTTACAGTGGACCTACTCGTAAACATCGATAACAGACAACACCAATACAGCTCAAATGGCGGATCTTCGCTGTAACCAACTAATTAGTATTTTATGTGTATTATGTATATCTAATAAAGCGCCCTTAATATCAGGAGCCATTCAAAGGCGCTGATCAAATAATATGTTTTAGGGTCTATATCTGATATTAATGTACAATATCTCGATAACGAATTATTTAAGAAAGAAATTAGATATTTTATTTAGTTTTCTCTTGTTAGTACATAGTTAAAGTTAATTGGTAGTAGAAATATTATAATATAAAGACTATTGACTAATCTTTAGTTATTTTACTTCTTCAAGTTTTTAGGATGGTCACATATAGAAACATACATATATCGACCTGTTATTAAACCGATCAGTTAATCAATCACCAAATGATCTACTCACCCTCCGCAGACATTTTAATCAATAAAATTAAAGAAACAGAAGTAATATTAAATTTCTGTCGTTTGATCTCTTATTTGGTCTATCTTTCTATTAAGCCTTCTTTCCAAGATGTTATTAGAGACCTCTATTATTGTAAATATTCAGAATGTAACAAATGGATACAACATTGAAATATCTTGAATTTGTAGAGCCAAAGAGTGACATATTTTAGAGATAATATATATATATATATATATATATATATATACAAAATCAGCACACACTACCAATATCTCTCTATGATAACCACATTAGGTAATCTTTAAACATACACCTGTCTATTACGGGATCATTATCATTTTGAGAATCATGTGTCGTTTGGTGGTGAATGTAAATAAGGACGCGTTTCAATTAAGCCAAATGTTACTATGATTTAACTCAGTGGAATATATAACAATATTATATTTAAATGTCTAGTGTAGATCAATTAGTGTTTGATCTGTTCTAAAGCAGATCACTTTTAATCATCCTTTGGAAGCAGATGTAGTGGAACTGATTTGGGCTATTACACGGGATTTTGGCAAGTACTAATTTTCTCGTGCAAAGAAACTATCAGCAGACATTATTATTATTATTATTATTAGTAGTAGTAGTAGCAATAGTAGTGGTAGTAGAAATAGTAGTAGCAGTAGTAATAGTAGTAGTAGTAGTAGTAGTAGTAGTAATAGTGATTGGTGTTATTTTTGCAGTAATATTAGTAGTAGAAATAGTAGTAATAGTAGTAGTAGTAGTATAGTAGTAGTAGTATAGGTAGTAGTAGTAGTAGTAGTAGTAGTAGTAGTAATAAAGTAGTAGTAAAAACAGTTGCAGCAGTTGTCGTTTTTGTAGTTGTAATAATAGTAGTAGTGGTAGTAGTAGTAGTAGTAGTACTAGTAGTAATAGTAGTAGTAGTAGTAGCAGTAGTATTAACAGTATAAAGAGTAGTAGTATCAGATGGAGAAATACCAGAAGTAATAGTTGTAATAGTAACAGTGGTAGAAGTAGTAGTAGTTGATGTCTTATAATGTAATCACAAAATACCTAACCAACAACAAATGTACCATTAGCAGGTGTGTGTTGTTAAACATACAATTACTTCTAAATTCAAATAGATATAAGAAAGACCGAACATTGAAAACATATTATGAATAGACACTCTCTGTGGGTGTTGTTCCAAATGTCATTCAAATAATTTAAGGACATTTCTCGTTAAATATAACATGATGTCAACACGTACATTCAGATCAACTGTATCATATGCATCAAATAAGCCGAGAAGAAGAAGGTGTATTGGCTAACCTTGATTCTTTAACATCATATGATTATTTCTACAAGAACCAAGGTTAATTCAATGTTGTGACCTCTTTTATCAGCAAAACTTCGAGATTAATTGTGAGTATTATTTGAAGAATAAAGGTTCCTTTGACGAACGCAACTGTTCTTTCAATATACTTAATAAACATATTTATTCTGATATTCAGATTTGACAGATATAAAAGTGATTTTTACTAGAATTCTGCTACTTTTAATAAATATATAAATTGTTTTCGACCTGAAACCGGTTACTATGCATTTTCTGTGTCTTTGTAGCCCAGGGACTGTTACAGTTCCATAGTAGGAGTAGCCTTCTCAGCATGTACTCTGTCCTTTAGCGCCAGTGTAATATTAAGGAAATCCACCAGATAATTAAATATCTGTTTCATACCACATTAAAAAAGGTGTCATCAGCTTTTTGGATGACTGCTTTGATGTGTTTTGGTCTAAGCCACTATATATAAAAAACGAATTAAGAGCAATTCCTAATCGACAATTCTCAAATAGATAAACTGCATTTTAGTTCTCTGGTCTGACTGAACACATCAACAGATTTGCGTCAGTATACGGTTGCTAGGATACTATTTAGATGTAATGGTTTAGTGTGGAGATCGTGCTGAAGAAATGTGTTTGCAACGGAAGAGCAATGTCTCAGAATTCATTGCAATACAAAATTGACGTGGAGGTAAAACACTGTTTTAATTGAAAACGTCTGATGCTAGCCATAACTAAAGGTTCAACATTTGATTAATGCGATAGATTAGTAAGAATTGATGTCGCTACATTCGAAAAACACTGTGAGTTGATCACCAGCTAGAAAAACACTCATTCAATTAGAAGAATGCATAATGTATGTCTTCAGTTTTAAGTTGGCTTTCTTTGATTTTGTATTTCAAACTTATACAGTTATTTCATTTATTACACTGAACTATTCAATCAGAAAGTAAAAAAGCACAATAATTATCTTGATTAATAAAGATAGAATGAAAGAGTGAATTCCTAAAACTCTTTTGTGTCACTGATGTTTATGTATAATATATGGACAGCCAAGTGACGAATACAAGAGAAACAGATACAAATAAAACTGTATTTAATATTACCCCTACATTTTGTATAAACGCCGTAAGCTCTTTGTACATCTTTCATGATATATCTGTCATAGTATTGTGTAAATAAGTGTAATAAGGTAATATGCTGATGAGTTTAAATTACCAGATAATAAGTAATAAATAAATTGTCTTTCCAAAGTGAAGCATGTATCGCAAACACATTCATTGTATTCATCTGGGTACAAATTCAATATGGCACAATTCGAACCGATGATAACCTCATGGTTAGTGTTAAATAGTATGTGTTTAGTAACTTATTAAGCTGCACAGAGCAATCTACGGAGGAGATAAAACAACAGCTAACAGAATATTTAATGATCATGATCCAATGACAATCAAACATTCGAAAATGGACGGGAAATTCATAATTCGTGGAACAAAGTGGTCCTTAAGGCGATGTAAAGTAAAGTACTGGCTAAGTTTAAACAAAACTCGAACTTACTTAGCGCAATGAAATCGACACCGAAACGACATTTCCTCGAAACAAGTGACAATAAATGATCAAATTACATGAATTTACTGATATATATATATTCCCCGTCAAAATGTTTAGAGGTTTAGCTAAACAAATCAGTGACACATATACGGATTAATATGACCTCATAAATAAACATTCCTATGCGATCACGACATATCGCTGCTAATTCCCGGCAGATTATTATTTCTTTCAAATGTTCAATTAGTCTTAACAGAGTGACCACTGGTCACTTCCTTTGTGCCACATATTTTTAAACTATTTGTAATGAAACACAATACGGAGCTAATGGTATACCAAATGAAATTAGTGGAGCCATATATAGACTAAGCACACAACCAAGAGTTGATGTTGATATTTTCACTAAAACTTGATTAACCAGAAATAATCAATCATATACATAGAAAATGCTTGTTGCTTGCAGGTTTCAATACACACGTATTGAAGTATGGTCATTGTGACAAGATAAACACATATAATATGCTCATACCATTATTTAATTTGGGCTTTCTGTCTCAAATTACAAAGCCTACCTGAGTTACCATAATTAGATAATATGTACTATAATAGTACTTAGCCAGAGTACATTAATGGAATTATTATATATCACGTGGGTGATAACTGTAAGATGTTTTACTGAGACACATACACATAACAATTTAAAGGAAAATGTAAAATAAATTATTTGTTTTCGATGAGTAATGCTTTCAAATTCACCCACTTTCTAATAGAAAACATTACTTCTGTACATTATAATAATTACTTTGATGTTGCAGATAATAATTCCATTGAAAAGTATATGTCAGTTTTTAATTTATCATTTCCAGTTTAAAATGTTAAAATAAATAGAACTTATATCAAACGTGAATCAGGGATATCTGATACATTATACTAGTTTTATGACTAAATCGATCTAGGTTAGATCCTTCTGTTAGTATCGGTCTTGAAAATAAAACATTTAAAAACTAAAATTAAAAGGAATATGAAAATAATTTATTTTAAAAGTCAGCTAGAAGCAATTAAACACAACATTAAATATATGTTGCAAGTAATAAGATCAGCCAAAAATAAAACTAACGATAAATCAAATATACCACAAATATTAAAACTGTTCAATATGTGTAAACAAATACGGCATGAAATTCGGTACTCAATCACCAGTATGATGTTGTCTCAGTACATACATGAGTCGTGCTACAGAAACTTATCTTTATAATTGCTACAATTAGCTGTCAGTTAATTAACACTCAATAGTCTTCCTTGCTAATTTTAAATAAACTAATAACTTTTGTTTGCAATATAGCCTTTACTATGAAATGAATGTGACACAGCCAATGATGATATTAAGCCATGTATATCAGCTTAGATGCAGACACAAACACACATACTTGTGTTTAGGTACTTGTAAGTACGTAAGCTGGCTACCACACTTCTGCCGATGATATAATCATGTATCTGCGATGGTAAACTTGTTCATGGCACATGATGTCATGCAGACACACTTTGTTGCAAATTCACCCGTTGGTAACCTGTAAGTTGACGTAATACTATATTTCCGAGGACTTGAAACACACATTCACACTTTACTGATCATGTGAGGACCCAGTAGACCCACCACATATCACAGATGACGCAAAGACGTTTACTGCACCCTAATAATCAGAGATGTTGTGTGAATGTTTACTGAATGCTAATAATTACAGATTATGCGAGGATGTTTAGTTCATTCCCATCACTTATCGTTGACCAATATTATCCAGGGGCCTGCTTCAAATTAGGACACCAATTTCAATCATTTTGAACTATGTTTCACTAATTAATTAGCGGTGGTACATTTCACGTGTATACCATACCTGTGCAAAATTATATTATGATATATTCGTAACCCGAATGACAATCATATGGAAATACAAATAAAATCTCCCAGCCCATTTTTCAAAAGCTAAAAATATGACGAGAAACATAAAATGTGGATAATGTGACTAACTATGAACTACTACATCTTAAAAAAAGATTCATGCATAATATACTAAATATACATGAATAAATCAGACTTTGAATCTCCCAATACGTTGATAAACATTCTATAAGAGAATGTGTAATTGCAAGTAGGTACATTGTAAAAAACGTTCTGATCCGGAGCAATTAGAAAACATATCTTTGTTCCTAAGGTCATAAAAAACACAAACAAAAATTACTAATTACTTTCCAAAGTGGCCACCATTAATAATAATTACTATTATTATTATTACTATTATTATTATTAATTTAATATTTATTCTAATTAAACGTAACATTTATATAGCGCGCTATCCAGCTTAGATTGCTGCTCTAAAGAGCTTTACAGTATTATTATCCCTGCCTGATTCCTGTGTCAATCCGCCACTTCAACTCAGTGACCATACAATGACTACTGCTATCATAGCCGCAAGGCATTAAACATACATATTAGACAGACATCGCATCCTGCCAGATACTCATTTGTAACTGAATGAACATGTACAGTATTGCAGCTACGAACCCCCATAAACGCAACCATTCGGCTACGAATCGTACACTCTATCTAACTGCTTCATCACTGTTCGACAATACAGTTTAGTGTTCATGGTCTTTATGTTGACATGCATATGTGCTTAGAAAATTATGATATCCTAAACGTTAGAATAAATAGAGTTACTTATTCACATATTTGCATGCAGGTCCACACACTAACATATAGTTTAGTTTATGGTGAGGATAAATTATTATTATTAAGCATGAAGATGGTGAATAACTACAGTTTATTATTGGGAGGAAGTGAAGTTTAATTTAGTGTTAGACATAAATGTGCTTCCATTGTTGTCCTATTAACACCTATATACAGTTTATTTCAAAGAGAAGACTTAAATATACTAGTGCCTACAGTTTATGCTAATCCGATTATATATTGTGAGGACCTAAATGTGAGTTTAGAGCCTGTGCGTAAATTGTTATTACAACGACCCAAATATGTCCTCATTGAGATGATCAATGCACGTGTGAGGACGTAGATGTAAACGAATTACATAAACACAGTTTAGTCATCATGGTCATTATGCTGCTCAAGATGCTTGATTGGGTAATTCGTTTGGATTACATCTGAGTGTAAATATTCGTTATGTTATTATTAAGACCTGCATGAAAATATGTGTATAAATAAATTGGAATTTTTTGTGAGGACCTGAATGAAAAGGTGTGTATCAAAATGTTGGTTTTATTTTGTATGAGTTGCCTACAAGTAAACGTGTACATGGATATACAATAGTTGTCATGGTCATTATGTGGATCTAACACTGTGCTTAAGTAATTATGAAGACCTAAATGTAAGAATAACCATACTTTATATTATTGTTAGGTCCTGCGGGAAAATATATGTTTAAATATACTATATGAGTTGTGAGGACCTGGATAGAAATGTATATATAGATATAGTTCATATTATGGTGACGATCTGCTAGAGAATGTATGAATAAATATTATGTATGTTAATATAGAGGTCTGTTTATGAATATAGTTTATGTTATATTGAAGGCCGGGATGAAAATATGTGTATAATCTAGATTGTGTTATTGGGGGCCTAAAGGAAAATACCTGTTTAAATATAGTTTCTGTTATTATGAGGATCTATAAATACCTTTTTAATGATGAAGTTGATGATGATGATAATAAAAATAATAATAATAATAATTACTATAATTTTTATTATTATTAATGTTATAGTAAGTAAGGTTTATTTTACAATTTTCATATATATATATATATATATATATATATATATATATATATATATATATATATATCACATATTAAGCACAAGGCTTACATATTGATTTGAATGAATAATTAAAATGAAAATTGAGAGGATCAGTATACCATTAGTGGTATCTTACTACTGGCCGAATATGGATCAGGGATGACTGCGCTGTTCGAGAGTGTCACAGCACTGAGAGAAAGGAGACGATACTAGCGTTAATCATAATTTAAGCATGCAATATAAATAAGAGCACAAGAGGGACGAGGAGAAAAGAAAAACATCAGGACAAGAATCTACAAATTAAAATAATAAATCAATTTTGTCGTATAGACCTATGTCATCTTGTCTATCACAGAAAACTAATAAAATGGGAGGTAACTGGGTTGATAATAACCTGGGTTCAACAGCAACAATCGTTGCATCGTAGGTTGTAGCATTTCACCATTTGTGGGTATGCGTCAAATGTGTGTGTTTTAAGTTGATATTTAAAATGACCACGTGTTGTTTGGTATGTCAGCACATTCATCCATTTATTCCATATTTTAGGAATGTTAATCAACGGTAGTCTACTAGCAAATATAATATAGTTTTTTTGCTACTTATAAATGGTCAGACTGTCTTATCACACGGGCGTTTGACAGATCTCTATTGAATGTGAAAATGTCATTAAAAGATATTGGTAATTTCTTAGTATTAAGATCAAACACAAAAAGTGCTGCCTGGTATTCCACTAAGTCAGCGAGCTTTAATATACGAGAAATATGAAAATGTGGGTCAGTATGGCTGTTGTACTTTGCATTGTTGATTAAACAGATAGCTGGTTTTTGTAACAAAATGGTCTGACGTAAAGCTGATTGAGTCGCGTTTCCCCAAACTAGGTTTCCGTATGAAATATGAGAATGAATGAGTGAATAGTATAATGTTTTCATGCGTTGCTTAGGGAGAAAATGCTTAACTTGTTTTGAGGAGAATAACGTTCGAGAGACTTTCTGATTAATGTGAGATAGATGAGGTTTCCATGTTTCCGACTCAACATAACAGTATTGCAGCTTCGAAGCATCGTACCCGCAACCCATGGGAAACAAATCCTAAGCTCTAACTAACTGCTTCAACGCTGCTCGTCAATGCAGTCTAATCATCGTGGTCTTAATGTTGACATAAATATGTGCCTATGTAATTATAATGTCCTAAATCTTAGAATAAATAGGGTTTATTTATTTACATATTTGCATGCAGGTACGCATGCTAACATATAGTTTAGTTTATTATGAGGAACTGCATGAAACCGTGTGAAGTTTAATGTATGATGTGAGACAAAATGTGTGTCGAGTTTTGTCATTGTTAAGACCCAGATAAAGTTTATTTTAAAAGGAGGACGTAAATTAACTAGTGCTTATAGTTTGAGTTACTCCGATTATATATTGTGATGACCTAAATGTGTGTTTGGCACATCTGTGTACAATTGTTATTACAAAGACCTAAATGTGTTGTGTATTAACACATTTAATGCACTTGTGAGGACCTAAATGTAAATGTGTACATGAACACAATTTATTCGCTATGGTCATTATGTGGGTCAAAATGTTCGATTGGGTAATACGTTTTACTTAAATGTGAGAATAAATAGTTTTCATGCTATAATTAGGACCTGCATGAAAATATGTGGATAAATAAAGTTTATGTTATTGCGTGGACCTGAGTGAAAAAGTGTGTAAAAAATAATGTGTAATTAATGTTAATATGAGAGCCTGCATGAAAGTGTGTGTATAAATGTTCTTCGTGACATCGTATACTTTAACTCTTTTTTCATTTTAAATTCTAATTTAAATTCCTCGGAAGTAGCTATTCACATGAACATGTTTACTTTGCATTTCTCAGATGGCGCCACTTGTCAAAATGTGAGTGGTGTATATCAACAGTTCCTATATTTCCGAACACTGCTAAATTATACCTGGGTGGTTTGTGAGGCATCATAATAAGGTGTTTTAAGCATTAATTTGCACGGACTCGTGTATAAGTCTGGTGTGTTGTCAACATGTAGTCCTCGCAAATATGGAACAAAAACACACTCACAAATACACACACAAACACACACATAGCAATAAACACCACACACACAACACAATCACACACAACAGCACACAAGCAAATGCACAATTGTTTTTAATACAGATAGTTTCAAAGAATTACATTTAACCCTTATTCAATCACATGATAACTATGGGATACAGTCATGGGGAAATGCCATAAAATATATTTCCAGTGTACTGCTGTGTTACAAAATGGAACAATTAGAACCATTTGTAAAGTACAGTATAACAGCCACACAAAAACACTTTTTAGAAAGCTCGGATTTTGAAAATCAAGGATAAATTTGAATATGAAATTACACTTTCTAGGTAATTAATGTACGCAGAACAAATTACTTCGTTCATTTGATCAAGTGTTTTATTTTAATGATAATATCCTGGGTAGACTCACAACTACACTATCCAATTACTTACATATTAAAAGCTGTGACTCCACCGCTCTTGACAAATTACCTCCATTTGAATATCCTATCATATGGAACAAATGGACTTGTTCTACTGATAATGCATTAATTTCTCAACCTATGCTGAAAAAGCAGTTTAAAGCTGACATTCGGTCTTGTTACTGTGAAGTTTGCTGACACTCATTGCAAATACTTTGAGTATTGATCAAATCCTCTTGTAGGGTCTTGGCAATTATTATGAACTTTACCTTATTTTATTTATTCAAAAATGAGGGACAACTCTTTGTTCTCCAATTGGTCTCGTTGTTGATTATTGTAAGTGGGATTTCATTTTGGATTGTGTCTCCTCTTATGGTATGTCATCCAGTCATCCAAATATTCTCCACTATGAAACTATATTGTTTTTGTTTTAGAGAGGACGAGGGTGACAATAATAGCTATCCTGGACTGGATTTGAGTCATAAATGATACTGTATTTTATCTTACCATAAAATAGTTCCACTAAGTATTGGATTTAAACTGGCAATGCAGTTTGTTACCTGATTCTTGAATTAAGATTAAACGTAATAGTTAGTTGAATTATTTGTCTTCATATATGTGATGCATATAATATATCCTGAGGTCCCCCTCTTATGGCTATTTTCATGCAAAAACGCACACACATTTATCAAGAAATAACTAACATATTAAGCGTGTGTCACAAGCACTTTGAAATATATTATTTAATTTTCTGCATCAAAACCGAATTGTGAGGACTATTTAATACCTTTAAACATTTGACTCCATAACTAGTCTAACAAAACATATGTAATCCTGGAAATAGTTTGTCTATATTGATAAGACGGCTGATAATACAACATTGATGTATCTACCTTTAAACAGATAGCTTATATTTTGTTACTTTTCTGAAACGTTATCATGAATAGTGAGGATAAACATATAGCATTTGCAGTTAGAAGCGAGCACTGGTGTTTTCTCAAACAGGTATTTCCTAATTATCACTCTCCATAAAATTGGATAATTCTTAATATTCCATTGCCCTCTAACCATGTACTCATTTGCGATTGAAATAACAAATGTCCAAATGAAATATGTGCAGACAATTACAAATTATAAGCAACTAATTATAGCTTTCAGGCCGACAAACTTATTTCTTACCCACAAGGCCCCAGTTTGTTAACATACCTTTATTTTAGTCAGGTGTAACACAACATGAATTGATACAATCCACAAATTAAATGATGAATTCGTCTTGCGACAGATAACCAAAACAGCCATTACCTAACGCGAACAGAAGCATTTGCAGAGCAATATTAATTACAAAGTGTAATACTCCTTTTGGGTTGAAAAGTTGAATTTTTTATATTACAATCGCTTGCTTAATCACTCCCGTCAGATATTAAAAGTATTATTTTTAAACGAAAGACATCGAATAAATTTAGAAGTCATTAAATCTATTTGCCTGTTTTATCTCTCCAACTAAATATGTGCGTCACATGAGTCTGTTAAATCATTGTCTTTCTATTACATCATCATTCTATTTTGTATGTGAGTCCCTCGATCATGATTGTGTCATTCTAAAATACGTTTAGTGTTATTCTAGCTATTTAGCCTGTGATGTAATAATCGTATCAAGCTATTAAATAAATAAGAACCATACATGTATTTAGGTCAGTTTCTACTCATAGCCTAACAGGACATTAAATGTTACTCCGTTTAGTGGCGGCTTATTTTCCGTCATGTTATTCGCTCTTTATTTATCATGGGCTTAATCATTTTGTAAAAATAAACCAAATTAAAGATAACGAGAGTTATCTTTTCTGTCTCAATTAACAGAGTAGAAAGCATAAAGCATAATAGAATTAAACCATGCATCTTTCAACTGGTAATTATACGCGCCGGCACATCTTGAGGATGTTATACGAAATGTCTGATTAGGTAGGACTATAATAATAAGAAGAACAACAACAACAATAATAAGCATAATAATTTCATGCTGGTGATCATAAATAATCGATCTATTTATGAACCGAACAACGTTTTGATTAATCCCTAACAGGACAATCACTGATACTATATCACCGATGCATATAAAGTTATTGAATATCATCCGATGTTAAATAATATCAGTGATGTATATATATCTAGCTACAGTGTATTTTATCATTAATATATGACATAAGAAAGAAGTATCGTACGTCTATAAATAGAATGGCACACCACAGTATCGAACTTTAACGTCAAATGAAAAACATAGTTTGTTAACAGAGCAGGGCCAATTATGGTCTAGTGGATACCAAGAAGAACATACAACAACACAAAGAAATGCTTCACCCATTCCTCCTAAAATGGATTCGTTAGAACCAGAACATAACAATGCCATGAAAGCGATGAATGAATTGTTATCATGGATAAACATTATATTAATAATTATCTCTTACGAAAGTCCAGGGGAATCGGAAATTCTCATTCTTGACGAGCACCATTAGTATTATATATTATACAGGATTTTAGCATAAATACTTTTATGCTATCCTCAGCTATAATGACAGAAATAAGAAAGATGAATTTTCCATAGTCGTCAATATAATTCAATTTGCATTAAGTTAACAAAGTAATTAATGTGTTGAAGCTAATTGAAAAAGCTGTAGTTGCCCATATTCAATGGTGTCTCAACACATATAAATCAGTGTCTTGGCACAACTCAATCTTTAAACTTGGTGCATATTCAAAAACATTATTTAAGTGTAAAATGAACATCACGGAAACAACAGTTTCTTCTGATTTCGCTGAGATAAATATCCCGAAAAGGTTTTTATTCCGGTATCCTTTCTGATGAGTGCTAAATCTGCATTAAAATATATATAATGGCAAATGAGATCGTTAGAACATTGTTTTGCCGCATAACTCAGTATAGCTAATCTATAAGTGTATACTTTTCTTTACAGGCTCATTATCATCTTTGAATTTCTTCAAATTTATTGGAAATACAGAACACGTATATTACAAGTAGTAAACAGATAATCGTAATATATTCATATAAGCAGATCTACAAATTCACTGACATATAAATGTGAAAAAGACATTGGTTTTAAATTCCCTAAATATCACTCGGGAGAAAAAATAAATCATTAAATAAAGAAGATACCCTCAATTAGTAACGGATACAGAGTAAAATCTTTACATAGAAAATGTTATAATGATCAACCAATCAAATTAAGACTCCCCTTAGTTCCTTTATTTTCTTCTTATGGTCCTGCAAGGCACTCCCATTAATAAAGTAAATCGGCTTAAACACCTCTAACCTTCGTTAATGATGTTAAAGCAACGGAAGATACTTTTTAATATAAAAACAAAATATTATCTGACGGTAAGAATCTAGTTACTTGAATTAATACCTTGGCTCAGTGTAATCTAGAGTAACGACGACCGTTCTAATCAGATTTGTTTGGTATAGATTAAAGTCATTTGATACGATTACGACAACCAAACATTATTGCAAATTTGTTTCGTAATAACTTTTTAATGTCAATCTGCGTTAGTTAGTAGTAATAGAAGGTCTGATCATAAACTAAAATAGAAAGTGCTCAGATTTATATTTATAACGACTAATATTATGTGACAGCATGACCTTAGATAGATGATAAAGCAAACTGTCATGGGAAAATGTCACAGATGACAATAGGAGCATACAGAAAGTACATACAGTACTATTTATTCATCAGCTGTAAAGTAAATCTGAAATAACCAGGAACAACTGATAGTCCCCATCGTTATATATCACAAAAATGTGTGTGTGTGTGATATAATAATATATATATATATATATATATATATATATATATATATATATATATATATATATATATATATATATATATATATATATAGGTTATGGAGATTAAAGTTGATTGGTTCTCATTTTGCAAGCGATTTATTACCCGCTCAGCCACATGACTCTAAACGCATTTAAACGTGTTGCATTAATATTCAATTTAGAACATTGTATTGCCGATATCCGGCTATGGATGACTCAAAATCTTCTAAAACTAAATGATAATAAAACAAATATTTTATATTTGGCATCACCACATTGTGTTAAATCCCTAAAGACACCAGCATTACAGATGGGTACATCTTCGATTACCCCTAATGGGTCAGTAAAAAATCTAGGGGGTTATTTTTGACCAATGTATTAACATGCATGAACATGTCACATCAGTATGCCGAGCTGCCTACTACCATCTTAAGAACATCCACTGTTTAAAAGCATTCTTGACACAAGAATCACTTTTAACTGTAGTTCATGCCTTTGTTACATCTCGTATAGACTATTGTAACTCCCTGTTATATGGCATATCTGATTATAACATTAATAACCTTCAGCGAATTCAGAATAATGCAGCTCGCATTGTAACAAATACTAGAAAATATGATCATATTACCCCCATTCTTCAAAATCTACATTGGCTTATTAAATATACATTATTATTATTATTATAATATCATATTATGCAATAAGTATAACAAGCTTTCCAGCAATAGCCATATAAAAACGATGACCTGAAATATTAATAGATAATGCCAATATATGTTCTGTACCCAATACTGGAAATTGTTAATCATTGCTCACAGACAGGCAAATGTGCATATTCATGATATGTAAATGAACTGCATAACATTGGACTTTATGTTGTGTACTGGTGCCTTTGATAAAAGGAGGTCGTCATAAATACATGTGTTGTCTTCATGCTTCATTTATTCATTGACTCACGTAGTCATTCACTTACTAGCTTCCTCACTCAACTACGTATTCTTACATTAATCTATTGTCTGATTATCTGGTTAACTCATTCATCACTGATGTTTACCTTGTTATAGCATAATGGCAATACAACACTGAATTTAATATGCTATTCTGCCTATCTCTCTTTGAGGCTACAACTACCCAACCTAGTTCGGTCGTGCCAGGGCAAATTAATGAATATGCTATTGAATAACTAGGATATATATTTGGTTTATTCAGTGTTTTCTTTCCTTTGTTTAATACCATAAGACAAACAAATATATCTTGTAAGTGGGTA
>JAODUP010000392.1:0-32500 GCA_025642065.1 Paralvinella palmiformis | reverse complement strand
ACTAACAACAATATCTATTATATGATAAGGAATATGAATAGTTTACGAAAGCTTGTCACTACATGTTATGGATCATTCCCGTTCAACAAAATCAAGCAATGCATTCCCCTCTTTTACAGTTTGCAATACGATGTTACTCTTTGAGTTAAAGGGGGAAGATGAGAACCTTCTATTGGTTTTAATCACTGGGTAGATCCGGTAGAAAGATACAATGTATTAAGGTTTATTTTTCGGTGAGAGGCAATCAGCATGTAGGCGTGAGTCTGTGCATATGTGTTTTTGAGATTGACTTCCGACATATGCTAATTGTTCATCTTTCTTCTTTTAATAGTTGGTATAGTTCCCTAATATTGATAATGTATTCGAAATAATATTTAAAACATAATAGTAGACATCTGGAAATATGCATCGTTTTTAATGAACAGCTACATTACTATCAAAATCAACAATCACCTGATTAGTAACCATTTAGGTTAAGACCCCCATAAAAGCTGCCTTATATATCGGTGATTTTATTAAGCTCTAAGCCTATCTTATTAAACAAAAGCAACAGCTAGAGGATTTTACTGAATGTCGGGTCACAAACTTGGATACATGGCAATAAAACTAGCCTGATTATTGAGCACCAAATGGGTATGAGCAAATAACATATTCCAATAAAGCTTCTGTTTATTATATAATTATATAATTAGTTTGATATATGGGAGGAGGGGGTAGTTTGTGTAATTTTCCAATTAACTCGACCTGGAGTTTCAAGTTATAAACATATCCACAAAAATGAATAATGCACCACAAAGAGTCAGATCTTCTTCGTATATATGGACAATATTAACACCACAGGATTCTCATTATGGTGAAGTGGAGGGGGGTGAAATATGTTTGTAAAGTGGCATAACTTACCCCATAGAAATGCACAAACCTGTCTGTCGACGATTCACTTTAGACACCAAAATGCATCTCTCTCTCTCTCTCTCTCTCTCTCTCTCTTTTATATATATATATATATATATATATATATATATATATATATATATATATATATATATATATATATATATATATATATCTTTCTATCTATCTCTCACCCTTTTTTCCTTTATCATAGGCTAAATCATTTCCTATGTATGTATTCATTACAGTCAAACAGTCGTAGCTTTATGCTACAGACCCACCTTCTAATCACAAGTATTCATTTAAGTGGCATATCAACAAGTTGATAATCCATTTAAGTCACCAACATTTTTCAAATACCTAAACTTTAGAAAAGCGGCATTTACCTGTCAAGCTGAATATTCTAATTATTTACTAACACCGAAGTTGGACGTTTTGAGGTTATTTAGGGTAAAATTGAACTTTCTATTTATATCGTTATAAGAAGTCATAATAGAAGAGTTTGCGATTTGAATAAGTTAGCTTTATAATCAAAGCAAATAAGAAAACGTTTTTCACAGTTCTTGGACCGCTGCAGTTTTCTTTGTACACCTACACCACTAAGCTCTCTTATTCACATAGATAAATTTGGCCATCATTTATATGCAGATAACACCCAAGGTTACATATTTGTATTTACAACCGACACTGGTATTTCCCTTAAAAACTAGCTGACTATGTCTGTTTTATATCTGGCTGGATGGCAAACCATAGACTTAGGTGTCAATGCCAAGAAAACATATTTTATCATTATAGGTACATCCAGACAACGAAGTCAACTTACTCGTTTCTTCCCTTCGAACATCCTTAATTGTAGCATCACACCATCAGACACTATCATAATCTTGATATTACATTTGATAGTGATTTTATTTTCAAAAAACAGGTTTCTCCAACATGTTGCTGCTCCTTCCCAAACCATATTCGTGACCTTCACCGTATTTGGCGCTATATATTTATTTCAGTCGCCCAAACCATCGCTACAGCACTCTTTACTAGAAGGATTGATTAATGCAACTGTCTTCTTTATAGCATCGCATCTAAGGATATTCTAAAACGTGTGTGTTCAGATGCCCCGGGTTGCCGGATCTTCTCCTAGGTTGTCCGACTCTGTCCCACTTCTGAAACTTTCTTCACTGGCTACCTGTTCAATCTCGCTGTTCACTCTGTATCGCGGGTATAACTCCACAGTAATTGTAGATTAAATCAGTTAGGGGTTGATCTATATGGCTAGCCATATAAAGAGAGATTTAATTTAAGCTACCGACACACACATTGACAAGAACATAACACTAATTACAGAGGACCTCAAATTAATAACCTGATGATATATAACATATATTCCAATACCAGCAATAATTGGTAAATACATTAATTTAGAATAATTCTGATGAGAAATTAATCTAAACAAAGGCATCACAGAATGACATAATTCATCCTTAAATCAGAAATCTATCAGGTGACTTAGTTTTGGTGAGACATTTCCGGGAACATTTCCCCTGAATACATTATTAGCAGGGTAACATTTACAAGAGGATGTGGATTTGATTATAGCCAACCCACACCCGATGCTGTAGTTCTTAGACCTCTTTATGGTCACATTTCAGTCATAACAATCCAATCACCAACACTAATAAGCTTAGCTGATGTCATTTCAAAGTCGACACGTTTACGTCCGTAGTCCTGAACTTAGATAGCAACTACCTTTTTGGCTTTCACATACGACAAATAGTTTATATGATGCAAAGATTTATTTGCTTCTCTTCAGCTTAGCCTTATCGAATAGTATATTTATAATAGGTTCTTAATTCCCAGGATTCAGTACACTGGATGGTAAACAGGTTTAGTCTTTATATAAATCTTAAACATTAAAAATATGTTGTTTTTGGAAGACAAACATTAAACTTGATATTCTAGATATTGTCTTTTAACAAATCCAACTTTACTTAATAGCTTCAGTAATTATCTTCAAAAGGAAAGAACTTGATAAGTATCAAGGACTTCCGTGTTAACGTGATACAATATAAGTGGACTTTTTCTCCAATCTATTACACAATTAATTGCAACCGAGGGTGTTGTTTGGTCGTTTTTCAGTGCCATTTAATCTAAGGATCACTTTGATTTCTTTTGGGTTTGATTATAAAAAACTTCTGTTATTATTTGAAGTAACTGCGATACACATTAGATATCCGAGTAGGCATTGGACATTGGACGCAATATGAAATCATACCAGAATAATTACTCACCCTAATGTATTCTCAGAGAAAAATAGTCTTTATTCCAAATAAGTTTGGGTGAATCAGTCAGGAATGACAAGTGATTCCTGACACTCCATCTTTTCTAATCATGGATTGTCGAGTTTAGAAACATTTATTTCGAGTAATATCTTCCTTTGGGATATTTATATAAATCTGGAAATGTAAAGTCATGCTAACTAATAATGCATTATGTGATTGTTTTTAATGATTGGCGTACCAATCTTATATTCTGTATATCATTGCAGTTATAAAGCATAGTGGTAAATAAGCACGAAAATATACTTCATTTGTGGGCATTTTGTCTGAAACTCCTGAAAAGAAAAGAGTATTACCTGCCTAAAATAGGGAACAAAAGATATAGGAATCTAATTAACTCCTAACCTTTCTTTAAAGGTTAAGAACCATATTACGAAAGCTTGTCACGTCAAACATATATAATCTCTATCGTCAAAGCTAAAGAAGAAGCAAAGGAGCATTGTCAGCAAGATAAAGAACATACATTTCTGGCTTTGCCTTGTAAGGCTAGTCACACAGGAGACATTTATTTGAGAGAAAAATCCCAGAGAAAAATTATATGTACAAAATAAATAAAACAGTTAAATATGTGAGTGAGTGTGTGTATTTTGTTTGTTTGTGTGTTTGTGTGTGTGTGTGTGTGTGTATGTGCGTACGCGCGTACGTGCGTTGGTGCGTGCGTGTGTTAGCAATATTTAAGCAAACCATAGACACCTGAGAACAAGGAATTGCTAATATAATTGCTAATTTCTTTGCGTAATTAACTAAACTTTTATTTCCTATCATAGATGTCCTTTCAGTCTGCTTTTATAATTTACTTCGTGTCTAATCTGTGGGTAACTTTTGTTCCCACGAAAGCAAAATATGCAGTTTTACGTTCCTTTAAACAGTCTTTTCCAGTATGTTTTCTTCCTTGGTGGCATATACTTTTAAGCCATTCGTCATATTTCCTCAGTCTAAATGTTCAAGCTCTGTTCATCCACTTAAACTGACCTAGTAATTGACCTCAGGAACGATCCAATATTATTCAACTCGGTAGATAATGCTTACCAAGAAGACATAAAAATGACCCATGAAATATAATTCACGTGACAAATAATAACAATTCTGTATGTTTTAACACTAACATCTTAATTGGCAAAAGTAAACCAAAGCGTAGACTGTCCGGCTAATTCATCCTTTCTACTCCTATTTCACAGAGCAAATTTGGGCAATTGATTATATTTGAATAGAAAATGGGCTTGTAACAAATTATTATCGGGTTGAAGATAATTGATGAGCAATTTAAATCTGACAGCGTTGACAAGCAATTTTGTTTTTGATTCACACAACTAGCAAAATTAGTCGTGCTTTATTGATTGCAATTCGTTAATATAGAATGATTTTCTGTGGAAACATGAAGCAATGCGATCTGGCAAAATAGTATTTTCTGAACGTTTAACATAATTATAAACTAGTCATTTCTATTAGTAGCAATGCAACAGGAGATGTAATAACGAGTTGTATTAATTCAGCCTATTATAGAATATTTCATAAAATATAAAAGCTTTATAATGTTTCGGAATTAAAATAAAAGAAAACATTAAACGTAACAATATATAGATGCATAGATGGAGGGGACTTTAAGTATGTTAATAGACTAGTATTAGTGATATTGAGATTATTTAGTTTACCAGATTGTAAGAAGCTGGGCGTGTATACGCTGGTCTTATTGCGTTATAATGAAGCCAATTTCTATCATTTTGATTGCCACTCACTCACATTCTGGTGAAGGAAACATCCTTCAAACAGGAATATTACTTTTACGAAAGCGTCTAGCTAATTTGCCAGAAATCATGCCATTTAACGAATGACATCAGGAAGGATAACTCTAAAACTAACTACATTAAAGTGGTTCTATGATATAGCAAAACAGGTGTACTAGATGTTCTATTGCCATACCTTCTTGACAAACAAACCCAACAAATGTACTTACTAGCTTAGAAGAACATTCTACAATTTACAAATAAAGGTACATTACCGGTATTAACCTGTGTCTGAATTACAAATATTATTAACTCAGACGCTTAAATTATGGATGTCAAATTTTTAATGTTGCTTTTTCTGATAGATGGTCTTAATCTCTAAAGTAATAGCATTCTACTCTCCTAAATTTCAGCTGTTTTTTTGGTACTCGCAGACAAAACATCGCAATTAGTATTCTGAAGGGATTTATGTTTGGTTTCAAGGTGTTATTAGCATTGATAACTGCATCATATTTTACGTTCATTATTTGATGAATGCAGAGCAAAGTTGGTATTATGATTATACATCAATCAGAATATTGTTTACTTTGCCCTAGTTTCGATGGGATATGAATGATCTAGTATTTCTCTTAAACGGTGCACTTTTTCACCAGCATAGGTACATTTATTTACCAACAATATATCTGAGAATGTCATAGGTAGATACTTCCTCAAATCGCGTTCACCTGAATTCGAAATATTCAAAAATCAAAGATGTTATAAACTGATATGGACGTATAGCCCTCTAGTCAAAATGATAAATAACCTCTTATTTATGGAGAAACTGCTAAAACGTTTCTTACATAGCCATATATGAAAACATGTTATCCGAAGTTCATTCATTAAATAAATAGAACTATAGTTACATAATATTCCATCACATGCACGTTTCTCTGGACACAGGGCCGTGACTAATAAACACTATTCATAAACGTGTTTTAAAACAAATAATAATGAACCATTGGTAATGCTGCTAGTTACTAAGAAACAGCGAGTAATAGCATTTACATTATAATGATGAAACGTGCCACAATCATGTAATCCGCTATATTAACATGAACACAACGATAGAGAAAATGGAAGCATATATGTGTGTAAATAACCATATATATAATTATATATATATTATTAATAATATAATATATTAATAATATTATAATGTTTGTGTGTGTGTGTGTTTATCTGTGTTTTAAAACAAAATGAACATGGTTGTGTGTTTGAGGGTAATGTTTAATTATATGTGACGTGCTTGTATGCTGTGTGTGTGTGTGTGTGTGTGTGTGTGTGTGTGTGTGTGTGTGTGTGTGTGTGTGTGTGTGTGGTGTGTGTGTGTGTGTGTGTGTTTGCCTACATATGAGATACTAGATTAGTTTTATCAAGACAGTAATAAAGTGATCAAGGATTGTATAATAATGCAATAAATATTCGGATCTTTCACAGCAGGTTATTGTTTCAAATTGCTTTTTACCTGTTATATATGTTGATCTGTGATGATCTTCTGTTATTATATGATTACAATGTTAGATTATCAATCAACGCACTGTTTGTAATCATCAGTACATTATATGAACCGGCTAATAAATATGAGTGTCATATGAATAGGCATAAAATAATGCAATATTGTCTCGACCTGTGGAGCCAACGGAAATCAGGAATAGCCAAACGATAACAGAAATCCTGCTAAAAATTCAAAAGAAACATTTGTGAAATCTCATATACTTTATCAATTCATTTATTATTTTAAATGTGTGTCTCATAAATGGTATCATCACATAATGGGATACAAGCCAATATACATCCAGTATTTAACTTATTGAACTTATGATGAAGCCTGGCAAATAACAAACCATAACCTGGGATAAATGACCATAGACAGAGCATAAACTTTAATAATCAATAAAAGGTCAAGGTCTAAAGTTAAATAAATGCGCTCTTGCAAAAGCTGCCTTCAATCGAAAGAAATGGCCATAAACCAGATAAAAATAGTTTTTAATTGTCTTAAAGAGCTTTGCATCTATTATAATGCTAGTAGTATTTGGACTGTCCAATTAATAAACGTGTCGTCAATATTAGTGTCTTAATTAAAGAAATGTTGTTTGTAATAATGCTTTTGACTGTCCAACGAACTACAATGACCTGGCTTTCATATTCTAATCCATTCAATGGTCTAGTACGACCCTTCATTGCAGAGTAGTTCTTATTCCCAGATTCCCAAAGGATACAAATTCACGATATCGTTATGAATAGTTCTTTATGTGACTATTCATTGGGACAGTATTTGAGTTTCTGTCAATCAAAAACAAATTATTTAATTTTAGTGAATATAAAAATAAATTTTCACAACATTACCTTCTTCTATTGGCATGTCACTTGTTTCGACATATTTTCTATTGCTGGCATAAAAGCTGATACTATAAATAGATATTTAATTAATTTGCATTCTATAAATGATGTTGCAGCCTATAGACTGGTACTTAGTTGTGGTGATTGAAATAAATAAATATAATTTTCCAATGGAATTAAACACCAAAACTGGAGACGGTTTATTTAATAAATAGTATATCATATATTGATATTAATATATCTATATTATCCTTTCTCTTTGCTCCAAAAAAACTAAATATGTTAGTTTGAATCTAATTAACTTATTATAATCCATATCTTCGCATTACACTTTATAATGTACTCGAATAGTTGTTTCTTGTTTAATGAAAATTTGAAGATATCGATTTGGTAATATATATTGAACGGCCACAGATAACTATAAGTAGATAGCAAGCTAATTTAACTTCGATATTTATTAGTAACCTTAATTATCCACTATTCTCTTTGTTGACGTAAACGTCGGGGGAAAAGAATACTACGCTGTAATACTTAGCAAAGGTGCTTACCCATGACAAACTGGTTTGTGATAAAGGGAGTTATTTAGACCTCGGTGCTGATTACCCGTTTGACTTGTGCCTGAGGTGTTCCTGCCTAAGGAAACTTCCCGTAATTGCAATTATAAGTTAGTGTCGAACCCACGACACTATCATAGCGCCCCCTGGATTGGCAGAAACCTACATCTTCTGAAATATTCATGGAAGAAAAAAGGCATAATTTATGCTTCTAATTTAGCTCCACAAAACATTGCTATGGTTCAATCTAATGCTGTTTGTGTCAGATTTAGGTCAATATCATATAACCTTGGCCACAAGAATTCTATAATTGGAGTGATGAGATTCGAAAGCTTGAAAGCAAAAACATTTTATTCATTACCTTACGTCAAACTCTGTGTCAGCTAAGGGTAATTTAGAAACCAGGGTTTCTTTCTCTTTCTCCTCTCCATTTCTCTATTATTATTATTATTATTATTATTATTATATCATCATCATCATCATTCTTGTTATCATCATTATCATCATTGGCATCAGCGTTAAAATAATACAAGTTGTCTCTATTGTTTGTTTAATTGGCATACACACGCTAAACATACAGATCGCTATAAACGATAGTGTAAGTTTAGATTTGTAGCAAATATTAGTAAGCATACAGCACTTTGTTCATTGTATGTATGTGTGTGAGTGAGTGAGAGAGAGGGAGAGTGTGTGTGTGTGTGTGTGTGTGTGTGTAATGCGTATAGGGGGTTTTTTTGGCATTTTTAACTGCATCGATCACACCAATTATTATATATATATATATATATATATATATATATATATATATATAAAAGAGAGAGAGAGAGAGGAGAGAGAGAGAGAGAGAGAGCACGAATAGTGGTAAAGAGAAAACAATAATATTCTCTCCAATTATAAGCCTAAATAAGTATTCATGTATTTAAGTTACGCCGAGTTCTGGGCAGGATATATCTTACAAGATGTGATACAGGTTAGTTTATTTGTCACATTTGTCACACTCCTAGACTAATGTGCAGTTCTTCTATTTTACATACAAATCTAGAATAATTATTTCCTATTAACGGCTCAATGCAACTAAATCTTTACTTCTATTTGTGAGATGTTGCTTTATTGTGCAGCCCCTTGGGAATATGCTAGGCCTTTCATCAGCGCGAAAGCTCGGTAGACCACTCAGTCACTATGAAAGAAACTATATTATGAGGTTTATCATCAGGCTTAAATTTTGATAGATAGATGGATGGATAGATGGATTTATTGTTTGTTATAAAGATACATAGATAGCTAGCTAGCCTAGCTAGCTAGCTAGCTAGCTAGATAGATAGATAGATAGATAGATTGTTCGGTCTTTTTGTTACATTTGGCGTAGAAATATGATCATTCTTGTCCTTTTGCCACCAGTATGGTCCTTTTGTTGCCTTTACTGATCTTTTTGCTACCATTGCTGGTCCTTTTGTTACCTTTTTGGTCCTATTTCTACCACTTGTCCTAAAGCTACTTTTTCAATCCAGTGTCTATTTATTAGGTCTTAATGTTACTAATAAGCTTAACTTTGGTCCCAATCCAACATTATTTCTGGTAGTTAGATAGATTGATAGTTTCGTTTCTTAACAAATCTTGTTGATAGCTGAGGCGTCACCAGATTGGGAAACATTTAGGAGTAGAACCATAGTTTCAAAGCCAGAATAGAGGGACTATAGAGAAAATATTTGTAGTTATCAATATTGTGATGTAAATAAATATAATGTATCATATTCCAGACAAAATATTAAATTATTTGCTTGAAATACATCTTGGGTACATAAAATAGCTTTCGAATGTACGTCCCCCTGTGCCCATATATAGTGATGTCAGTGGCTATCAGTGTGTATAAACGATTATCATTGTGAATACCGTCATTTGGCGACAGTTTGAAGCAATATTATTATCTGAAAGTTACATAAATAATTATTTTGTGTATGAAATTTGCTTATAAATATGATGCCTACTCTGATTAACTACTTACATGGCTAAATTTAAGAAGGTTTATCTACAATGTGAATGTACAAAAAGGCTACCCTGAACAAAGCGAAAACGGTCTGACGTCACAGTTAATTCCCATCAACCACAATAGATTTACACCACCGACGGGATTTCTACCTTATGTTGCATTCTTAAATATATTCAGTGGACATCTCCTCAGTTGAAAGACAGGAGTGACAACCCCTGTCTATGATGTATGATAACCTGTATCAGACAGCCGTAAATACGAATTCACCATGCTAGAAACGAAGCAATATTAACTATGTTATTTTTTATATTGAAGTAATTAGCGCATTTAGAGTCTGCTAAATGACTACAAAAAAGCAATAATTACAAATTAACAAGAAATAGAGTTGTCTAAGTTCATTCCTAAAATAAAATAATTAACATATATGCGATTTACCAATATAATATTTGTTACGATATCAGCTATGATATTTGGATGTGTGATTATAAATATGGCACCCAACAATCTGGTGAAAACTAAGAACTAAACGCTGGACGTAGTTAAAGATTTTTATTAACAAAAAATGCATAAGGTAGCAAAAGGACCCACTTATAGTTAACATTCTAATAGTTTAGATAAAAATAAGATTGTGGCAAATGTGCGTAAAAAATAGTTACTGTTATGCAAATTGAGATGCGAAATTAAGCATACGTAGGGTTGGAGTAATAGAACACCCAACCATTGACAACGATTTTGACAGTACTCATTGTCTTTAAAGTATTCATAACGACTTTAGTCTGGTGATAGGTACTGATTGTTCATGAATAATATAGTGCTTGAATTCGTATGTCTATAAGAGTTATAACAACTCATTCAAACTGACATATCAACAGACCGGTAGATGGAGTGGTATGCTAATTACTCTGGTATTAATTAACTATTGTAGTCCAGCTTAATATATGCACTTGAATATAACATTTTCTACAAAATAATGGCGTACAGTCGATGAAAATAATATAGTTATTCTTAAAATTGCATTAATATACTCAGGTAGCATTAGCACACAGAAAACAGTTTATTAGATAGAAAGATAGATAGATAGTTAAATAGCTAGATGGCTAGATGGCATATAGGTAGATAGATATACAGATAGATAGATAGATAGAACTATAGATAGATAGATATATATATATATAGATAGATAGATAGATAGAAACTAAATAGATGACTATTATCTACTAGTATATATATATATATATATATATATATATATATATATATATATATATATCATATATATATAGTATATATAGATAGATAGATAGATAGATAGATAGATAGATAGATAGATATAGATAGATAGATAGATAGATAGATAGATAGATAGATAGATAGTAGATAACTAGATAACTATACAATAGATAGATAATAGTAGATAGATAATAATATATAGATAGATAAATAGATATATAGATAGTAGTAGATAGATAGATAGTAGATATATAGATAGATAGATAGATATATATATATATATATATATATATATATATATATATATAGATAGATAGATAGATAGATAGATAGATAGATAGATAGATAGATAGATAGATAGATACTTCAATAAGCTGAAAAGATTCCAATTTTTCTTTCCTTCAATATCTCCTATTATAAGTCTATATAAATATTTATCCCTTTATTGGACTCCTTGCATATTACACATCACCCACCCATCGAAGCGAAATATATCTCCATAAGTGGGGCAATCTTCCAGATAGAATACATACCTCAATTTGCACATTTACCTCTTAGCTCGTCTTCCAAATCTTTCCGTAATGAGCATAACTATTGCTCCATTAGAATGGTTGATAACTATAGTAAATATACAGTTCCCAGTGTAACGATAACCTGGTGTATCCTTTGTGCATTGAAATTTATTTAGTAAGGATATATATATATATATATATATATATATATATATATCTTTTTTCAATTAAGTAATTGCGCGTGAATGTTGGTATATTCAGTATTTACATAGTTATTACATTTTCTCTGACTAAATTAAAAGTTCTTACACAAAGGTTTCAACATTAATTCCGGATTGGGGCCACGGTTGTGATTGATGTCATTTTTAGTTCGGCTAAAATACTATCAGCAGCCAGACACAAAGACACATCTGGCACTGAAGAGCTGTTACTGGGGTGACATCTGTCGGCATAATTAGTGTGTCAGGCAATGTGATGATTTAATATCCGGTAATATATGGTTATGGCTGGGGCCGAACGACAGATTACCGACACTGTAATTTGTTAGTTAGATGGGTAACTCGAGTTTCGTCTTCGACTGTTGTTACACCGCAATGAACGGAAATACAAAAGGAATCAGCGGAAAATACAAAGAAACACACAAACACACGTACATCGGACACACAAAAAGGTATACATACAGAGTAACTAATTGTACTTTTAGTTACTTAGAGTGTTTCATTCAGCAATTGAGCGGAATAGTGCTTTAACAACATGAAGATAATAATTATTATAGTAATTAAGAAATTTCCTTTTCCAAACCTGTATAGGAAAAGTTAAAATATTTCTTTTCCTGAGAAAAGCTAACCCGTTAGTCCATTACTAAAATAGAATGAAGTATTGAAAATGTTTGGTTATTATGTTAGTTACATGTCTGACCTGATATAACGAGAACAAAATAAGTTTGTACTTCTATTATATTCCATGAATGCCTGAATGTTGATAAATATGTCGAAGAGCCTTCCTCGATACAATATATTAAAACAGTAATATTGTGGCGCCGATCCATGCCAATAAAATATATTTGAAGGGAATGACAACATACTCGGTTAATCTGAGAACGACTGAGCAGAGTAAATTAACAATAATACTGTATTGTGAATAATAAGCTATAATTAAGAACGAAAACCATCTTAGCGGATACATTAAAGCAAATACATACCAATCTAAGCCAGATAATATCTTCAGGTGTTTTATTTACATTTTGTTTTGTTCAAAATATGTATAAAATGCGTGATGTTATGCAACCTAATATGGAGTGCACTAAACCTAACAGTCACCTACTCATAAACGTCGATAAATGGCATACCTATTACAAGAAAATTGGCAGTCTTCATCCGGATCAGTTAATTATCCAGAAACCAAATCATTTAACAAATAATTCTCATAACGAAGACAGACTATTACATTTAGAATTAGTGCTAAAATCTAATTGTAATGTCACCTACTTAGAATTTGAGATATTTCAGAGACGATATACCAAACTTGTCAACCTGAAATATCACAAAGGATACAAATATTACGAGTTGTTTAATTATCAGACCTCTTTTCTCTAGAAATAAAACTTAGAATAACTATGAATCTACGAAATATTCTTACACTGATGGGTTTAGTCTCTCAGGATCAATAAACATGTCACTTATTTATTTTTGGGACCTCTACTTGTTATCAGATGTGATATCATTTCGTTCCTCTTTCTTCATCTTATATAACCATCACAGCCATTGATCCAATATATAAAAGTTATAGGTGTAGGTGATATGTTGTCATCAATATCAAGAATAGCCATATGTAATCATGTTAGTTCACAACAGCCATTCAACTGATTATCATTTCCCCCCTCTGATTAACTCGTGGTTGAGGTTAGAGTATTATAATCAAATACAGGAAGGTGATACATCTGACAAATCTAAGTTTCAGAAGGATAATATATATATTATATATATATATATATATATATATATATATATATATATATATATATATATATATATATATATATATATATATATATATATATATATATTATTATATATGAGTAGAGAATTCTTCAGTTTCCTCTCAATATTACATAATCTTTCTAATATTTACCATATCATCTGATGACCATACAGTTATAATGTACATATTTTGTAATTACGGATGATTCTAGGATGTCCATGAAACTAGGGGGACACTCTGTCTGGACACATATGTCAACAGGTTAGTGTCCGAGTCCTATAGTTTTGATGTTTATTAGCCATGAGCGATTGGTCTAGACTACAATATCACCGACATATTTACTGATTAAGACTTGTACCTTGATGTGCTATTAAGTAGAATATATAACGTGACAGCTAGATCTTGCTATATAAGAATATACGAGGTCGAATAGAAGGTCATTGACACTAGATGGGGGTCAAATATAAATAAGTGACAAATATTGGAAATATCGCTCCACGATGGGCAATGGCGAGTGAAATTATTAATATTTAGCTTTGATTGTTTTCATTAAGAAAGTATGATATGTAGTGTTTATGTAAATATACATATCACATCATAAACCTAAAGGGCCACAATGTTGAAAAAATGGAATGCGAGAAGCTAACATTTTCATTAATCGATAGTGATATTATGTGGGGATATGCTCTTTTGCGTGTTCGTGTATACACGAACACACACATACCCATACACAGGTAAATAGACACCAAAACACACACACACACGCATACAGGGAGAAAGCAAAAAAAGTGTATGAAGACAATAACAACAGAACGCCACCAATATTTATTTTATTTTTTAGTAGAAAGACTGTTACCATGGTAAATACTTGCCTAAAAAGACAAAAGCTGTTTAGGATCATTACAATTGAATAGAGAATGAAAACAAGATAGATGGTATAATATATATAGTTCAGATTAAAGGGAGTAGGGTGTTGGAAAAAGAGATTTTATAAATAAAGAAATTTGCAACTATAAACGCTTTATATAAGATTTAAATAACACTTTCTTTTTGTTTCACGGTAACGAGGAATAGCCTGTAACGGTTTCAAAATAAATAAAGGCAAATTGGATTTTTCTTCTTTTTTAGTGGTCGTAATAGAACTATTATGTGTTGAAATTGGTATTTGTTATTGTTTTTCTTCTTATTATTGTTAGTGTCTATGAAGATTTAGTTGCAACGGCAAAATGGAAGCATAACAAGAACTCATGGAAATACATCCTTTTTTTCGTAGGAATCTGAGCGTATTGTTCATTATGACTCACAAGGTAGTATCGAATTCAGTACAGTGCAATTTGTCAAGATGTATTCAAGATATATATATATATATATATATATATATATATATATATATATATATATATATATATCACCGGTCACAAGCACACAACGAACTATGATGACATATTACGACTTTATGTTGATTATAAAAACAGAAGTATGTTTAAGTAAACGCATAAATAATAATATATTTCGGAATCAATGTAGAGAATTCTGAACCAAATACTTCTAGACAATTACTCGAGTGTTTTCTAAAACAAAATAATTGAAATTAGCTACGTCACAATTTTATAAAACAGCTGTTTTGGTCACAACAAAAATGTTCTTAAATAAAACAGTACTATGTTAATATTGATGAATGATAAAAGTATGCAATACTGCTCTTTCACGAGTGACCTGTTTTGCAATTATCAATTATCGCTTGTTTTGAATTTGAGAAATATGTTGTTCGAAAAATGGATCATGATTAGTTATTTATGAATCTTTGTGTCTAGATCCCAATTAATTGATAACTGAAACACTCCTTAGGATTGTCCTACAACATATACATCACTGATTATGACTGTTACTGAAAAAGGGTTGTTTGTTTGACATTAACTAAATATACTCCAGTCATGGCTGTGACAAGTGACCATTATACATCAAAGTGATCTGGACATTCGCGATCTCTGGGTTTTTATCCATGTGGCTTCAACATTCTTATGCCGCTCTGTCAGTACTATATTCATGTTGTTGATAGAGTGCAGTGGCTGTGGCATGGAGGGTATGCCTCACATCAGACGTATCTTCATTGAAACCGATGTTATCAACTGCAAAGAAGATGAATACACCATTGCACCGTTGCGCATAGTTGCTGTTAAGCATGCTCCATCTTCTTTCATAGACTCTATCATTGCATTAGGCAGCTGTGTTTCCAACCTCAGGATCTGAGTGTAGTCTACATAGAGTCCAAAGCCATGTAACAATTTGAGAAGCTTCTTACTTCTAGTGGACTAGTGAACTGCAATGCCGACGGCAAGACCCTCTGGTCATTCAAGGTGGTGTCGAAATGGTGCATCTTGAGGTTTTAGCATGTAGCTGATTTGACGCTTTAATTTATACCAATACATAATGTTCTGGCTGATAGTTAAAACATCGCGATGTATTGTGGCAGAATTTACCATCTCTGTCGTAATGCTTGTGGCTGGTCCTTCCAGTAGGCAGCTGAAGAAAGCATACAGTGCTTAGGATATAAGCTTTTCAGTATTAACCCTGTTGATGGGTGTTTGGTCTTATCACAGACACTGTCAAATAACTGTCGAATGTTGTTATTTGTTGTCTTTGCCATTGAATCTTCCATAGCTGCAACTCGCACAACATTTATTGTGGAGTTTCACTTTCATGAAGTGAACATCATCAATATGAGACGATATCTTCTCTTTGATAACAAAGGTAGTTGGTTGTATGCTATGCAACCATTACTCCGACGAATATCAGAGTAGGCTGACTTCAAGTCCGTCACGCTGATAACGTTACTATCTTGGAGTAGGGTGCAAACAAGGCTGACAAATTTAATATCCCAGGCTACTATGTTTTCCTCATCCGATGTCAGATCTTCGTTCTTACTGCACGTCCTTACAACCAACAGGATAGCTGATACTTCACTTCATTCGCGCGAGAATCCTCAGCACGTATGCCAGTGCTCAACTAAACTGGCCAGCTCTGGTTGCTTGTTGTAGCTGCATACCAGCATTGAAAGAGTACACTTAAAGTATAGTTTCTTTATTTATTTCTTGATGAAAGCAGCACAACTTTGCATTGAAACGATTGACTGGAGAATGGATGAAGTGGGATGTCTCATCATGGGTATAACTTCTAGCAGGCATCGAAAGAAGTCGGCGACACCTATTTTATACATAGTGACTGTCCCCTTCTTGGCTGACTTTCTGGTGGCGAACTCTTGCACACTCAAGGTGACTACTGCAAATTGTAGACCCATAAGATATCCTGTACCATTTTGCGTTTTTGTCTTTCAAATCTGTGGCAGTAAAATATCCTACTCATCTACTAAAATAAGGTCATCGGCGTCCCTACACTCTCCTCTCCTAAAATTGAGGAGCATTGTGTATGCCTCGGGTGAGGGGTCACTGTGCCATTTTCCTTTTATGGGTTTGAAATCTGTGGCAGTAAAATGTCCTAGTCATATACTAATATATGGGTAAGCGGCGTCTCCACACTCTCCAATCTCGTGAATTAAATTGAGGAACCTTATTTGTGTCTCTAGTGATGACGCATTGACTATTTTATGAACATCTGGCTCCTGGCAACTAGATACACCTGCTAAAATCAGTTTCCTGGCGAACTTTGTTTCAGCTACTTGTGGCTGCTTCTGTATGTTGTTATGTACACACAGACATCGTGAGCTATCTGCAAAATACAAAATTACGGACCCTCTGGTAATTGTAGATGCATAATTCGTATATCTACGACCTTAACTATCATGCACGAGATATGGATGTGCTTGATTGATATCAGCCTTTCCCTGTATCCTGAAGACAACAATTAACAATTTTTATTTCGGTGTACAGAACTGAATAATTGAGTACATTGATATACTTATACGATATACTTTCTTAAAGAAAATATAAATAATTATAGACTTAGAGCAATATGGACAAAGTTGAAGCAGCATGCATTAAGGCAATATCATGTTGCTTCATTTTCACATTGTAGGCAACAATCGTGTTGAACAGCGTTTGGAGCAAAAATCTATATGAATTTTAAACAAGAGGTCACGCTCACTAACGGTCAAAGAAAAAATGGCGACATGTTTTTGTCACTCTCTGTGCACCATTATAAAGCATTTAATACTCTTGCTAAACTTTAACACACATTTCCAACGAGGGCCTCAATATTTTGCATTCGCATTCCTGGGCCCCCCCCCACTAATAGTTGATTTGTTAGAGATGGTCCCAGGAAACCTAGGCCTCCAGTATATACCATATCACATCAGAAAAGTCTTGGCATCGCCTTGTAACATTCACAAATTACTCACAAATTGGTTTGCGGTTTCCAAATTTTCTGCTACCAATTCATAAAATATCTTACAGCTTTCACCTACTACATTTGACAGAATTCATTATCTTCCCTGGACAAATACCTATGGGTGAAATAAGACAGGCCCTTTAAAAGACTACTAAAGAAAGTTTTGCAAAAGGCTACTGAACTGTAATTGTACCCATAACAAAGAGGATTTCAGATTTGCTGAATAAAGATGCATGACAATACATTAAGAGAAGCATACAAATATACTGCTGGGCAAAATAAATGTACCCGACATAAGGCAAATTGGAACATTGTAACACATTTAAAAAATATCAGTGAATATCGGCAAGTTGCGTAGTCTAAAATAAAGCAAAACAATGGTTTATCTTCAAAATATCCAGATCATTTATTAGAAATAAAGTATTTTGACGAAGTATCCGGAATAAAGACTAGTATATGCTAACGTCACAGTTTAAAGACAACTAATTGGAGGCGATGCTGCTAAACAGAGAATAAGACATTGTTTTATCATAAATAATAGAATAATTGAAAGTTCCCTTATTACAATATTAAACATTTCCTTTATTTCAATTATTTGGATTAGATACGCCTGCATTACAACATTGTGAACTGGGAATGTCGATCAAAGATATCTAAAACACCCTAACAACATCCTATCAAAGTCACCTCTGTCGACACAATCGGAACAATTAAGCCATTAATTACTTATCATCTGCAAAGTATTTGAATGCAATTCACAATCTGAAGCATATATTATGAAACCACAACTCAAAGTTCAAAGTGAACTAACCACGCCATCAAAGAGATTTGCGTTATATGCGGAACATTGCATTCTAAAGAGATATCAGTCAGTCTACCTAAACTAGAATAAATAGTTGATACCTTTATTTTAATTTTTCTTAGACCAAATTTGGTTTCCTTAGCTGAGAATCGTATTATTTCACGTTGCATCAAATTTCACAAATTGTTGATATGGCAAGAAGGACTATACTTACAATAAGTAAAAATACAATCACATGAATCAAATCGCAATTTAAGTTTTGATAAAAATGTATTGATTGGCTCGTGGCTTTTGGAAAGCATGACAGAGTACATTGTTTTTATATCCGAGGTGTTGGCATCAAAATGTGTGTGTGCACGCGTATGTGTGCGTATGTGCTTGTGTGTATAAGTATGTGTATATGAATATGTATGTCTGTGTGTCTGTCAAAGTGTGTATGTATGTATGTGTGAAAACATGTGTGTCTACGTGTGTTTTATTATACATATAGAGAGGCATATCAGCTTGTGGGGTCTAGCTAACTCGCTTTTCGTACACCACAATATGTTACACCCATGAGCTTGAACCTAGTTTTACAAATGTACTAAACACTGTGATAGATAAAGGAAATGACATAATTCTATTTATTTACGAAACACCAAGTGTTTATCAATTGCATGTATTTGGAAAAGATAGATTTGATTTATATTATGTTAACCTTGAGCCAGAGACACTAAAACTTGGAAGTAATTCCTTGCTCACAGTGGAGGCACGTAAAACATACGATTTGACACCACAGCTCGCACTAAACAACACATGTGTGTTGTTCAATGGCGACTTACTGCATACCTATGATAATTACTTTGACAGCACAGTTTACATTCAACAGTAATTTTCTGTGGTCCAAAAGAAACTTGTATGTAAATATTTCGACACCTCAGATGCTGACCTCAGCTTTATTCTGGGTTGGAATAACTAAACAAATAATACCTATAAGAACCCTATCGATAGGCGTCCGACTGGTCTGGCGTCGAAGTTGTTCCCTAACCTGAGTGAAAGGTTAAGCCTTGTATAGGCCCTCGTCGTGTTAACAAGCATTATAGTTTGTTGACCACGTGAGACAATATACACCAAATCCATATTGAAGCAGTGAAGTGATTTAGCTCCAAATAACAAAAGTAGGAATTCTACGTAATGGATTAGTATTGGACTAGAACGAAATATCGTCTCAAACCTGAGTAAATACTATGATTTACTCGAACCTAACAGCTAATCCTCATACATTTCCGTTCATCACTAAGTGAACGTAATTTAGCGTGCCTAAGTATATGGAGTTAAGTGTGGTGGGATCTAAAGTAAAGCGCCTATAGTGGTGCGGAGGGTGGTAGTAGGAGGAGGATGGAGGAGGAGTAATAGGAGTAGTACCAGTAGTAATAGTAGTAGTAATAGTAGTCGTAGTATTAGTAGTAACAAAGTAGTAGTAGTAGTAGTACAAGTAGTAGTAGTAGTAGTAGTAGTAGAAAGGCTGAGATGAAAGAGTTGGGATTATATCCTCAGTGACCGATTTTAATTTTCAGTATTGTTTAATTTAATTAATGAAACTTCAATATCAGCTCTGAAATTGTGTGTTAAAGTATTAAATGAAAGCCAGAATTAAAACTAGTAATATTTTGCTGACTGTAACAGTCTGTGTTCTGGTTCATTACTCGTTTCTAGTCTATGTATGTCAAATGGAACAAATTACATATAATTTATACACCAGTTGCTGATTATAATTGAGGTTTATGGTCTACCATATAATGTAAAGCACAACCTCAGTTTCAGGCTGAGAATTGCGTTCCATCAATCGCATCACTGTAATGTAAAATTAACAGTTTTAATTAACCTGGAGTACTACTTTTGTACAAATATGCTTAATTTGCATTCCATTACATTCATATATAATAAATGCTTAGGCGAATAGAAGAGAAAATGGGAAATATGGCAGAGTATTGAAACGTAAGCTGAATAAATGAGCGATTTATTTTTAAAACGTTTCTTATCCCCATTTGTGAAAAGATTAATATTACATAAATGACCACACAAATAGTAGATGATGCCGATTTGGTTAGATTACTTACTTCGTTCCTTTTTAGTGATATTTTAAACGTGATCAGGTCCTACTCGCTACTACTATTTTAACAAGAATTATAAACTAAGAACTGTTATTAATACCAGTGGAAGTAGAGGTATTAATATTAGTAGTAATAGTAGTAGTAGTAGTAGTGTAGTAGTTGTAGTAGTAGTAGTAGTAGTAGTAGTAGTAATAGTAGTAGTAGTAGTAGTTAGTAGTAGTAGTCGTAGTAGTAGTGAAGTATTACTATTAATAGTAATAGCTCTGTTAAAAGTCGCATATTAGTACTACTATTAACGGAAACAATAAAATCAACAATTGCAGCACCATTTCGGATTATTGTTAACTCTTTTGTTCCATTTAAAAGATTTGAAATATTTACCAAATCAGTACGAGATAACATTGAAACTTAAAGTAATTAGACGTGACATAACCAAACATATACAAGATTATCCACATGCTGGCAGGATTTACATATCTAACTTAGGATACAAAGGTTCTAATGTATTTACATCAGGTGTAAATACTTTATCTTAAAGAAGCCAATGCTGACCCAATTCAAACAACTTCCATTGAACCTTTGAAAAGAACAAAAATCCTACTACAGGACAAATCGCCTATTTCCAAACTGGCCAGCTAATTGGCCAGAAATCAAACCATTTAACAAACAGTCTCCGGGACGACCACATGTTATCAGTTGGAATGGAATGTCCTAAAGTCTAGGTCTAATGCCAACTAATTGGAATTGGTGACGTGATGTTGCACAGAGAATATACATAACGTAATATACTACCGGAAATGTCTTTACAAAGAAGAAAATTCAACTCAATAAGTCTACTAAAATATTTATATTTAAAAATTATGAAAATAAACAAATATTGCTAAATTTATTGGTTTATACCGAAATTAAAACGAAACATTGAGTAGAATCGAATAACCAACACTAATATTTCCCCTGGTCGACGAATGTTAACCAGGTAATTGGCCAAGAATACTACGTATGTGTAAATATTTAAGTAAAACTCGATTGACCTGTTTCCCATTGAATAACTAGCTATTCCTGAAGTACTATCTGGAATTTGTTATTGGGTTTTGGTATGAAAATACAACACATTTCAATTGTTTGCCTGGAATAAATATCTTTAATAATCCGTAAATATTTTGTAGAGGTTCTTTATCATCTTTCAAAAGTAGCACATTCTTTGACATTTATACCCAATCCAGAACGCGTATAGATTATATAGGGGAGTAAGAAAATGATATTAGTAATATAATATTATGAGCAAATATACAAAGTCACTCGTATCAATACGCAGACACACATATACATCAAATAACACACATGTACGTGGGCAAAATACACTCTTTATAAATTAGCTACGTAGTATTCGGTATTCGGGAAAGGAGACAAATCGTTAAATAAAGAAGATAGTATTCAATCAACAAATGCCACAAGTAAAATATTAACGCAGAAAATGTGTATAATCATCAACCAATCAAATACAGAAAGCATTGTTTCCACTAACAGCCTGCTAATTATCTGTATTTAAAGTGTCCGATTAGATGCCTCATGTTCTTCTTAGGATCCAATGCACTGCCATTAATTAAGTAGAATCTGCTTAACTCCTGTAATCTCATCTTATCAAGAAAATGACGATCATCGTTAGTGATGTTTAGACAATGAAAGAGAAATATTACTTACTAAAACTAAAATATATGTATATATATGATATATATATATATATATATATATATATATATATATATATATATATATATATATATATATATATATGCTCAACTCCTGCAATCTCATCTTATCAAGAAAATGACGATCATCGTTAGTGATGTTTAGACAATAAAAGAGAAATATTACTTACTAAAACCAAAATATAATCTGACAGGAAGAGAAACATGTTTAAATGTCCATTTTAATCAGATTGTTCGGTGCGGACTGACTTCAATCATAAGTCGACATTTCAATTACCAATAAAGTTTGAAGAATTTGCTTCCTCGTAACTGTTTTTAATCCCCATCTTCTTGTGTTAATTGGAGAAAGTTCACTGGTGAAGTGAGATGGAATTCATCGCTGTAGAATAATATGAGAGAGCCATAATCACATCTTGTTTCTCTTCTGACACTATTCCTACTGGCATGAATCGATCTTCACCCGCGGCTAATGGTTCAACATTAATAATAAACTGGGCATTGGCTTAGCGATAAAACTAGTAGCCTTAGTAGATGAAATAGTAGTAGTAGAACTAGTAATAGCATCAGTAGTAGAAGTAGTTGTTGTTGCTGTTGGTGGTGATGGCGGTAGTAGTAGTAGTAGTAGTAGTAGCAGATCTATAAATAGTAGTAGTAGTAGTAGCTTCAGTATAAACGTTAATATTAGCTGAGGAACTCCATTGCATCAGTAGATATTTATCATATTTTAAAATATTTCGTCGCATATAGACAGATAAGTGGAGCTCTGTACGGATTAACCGACTGACGAAATTGTATATAATTATGTAACATCATAAAAGCCAATGTCAAGTATTGCATTCAACTCGTAGTAGTAGCAGCAGTAGTGAGAATAGTAGTTATAATAGCGGTAGATTATGGTATATTAGAACTTTATTGTAGCATGGATGCTTTTAAATAATTCACATCTAATTAATTACATCCACACAAACACTCACAACACACACACACACACATACACACACACACACACATAATACATTTTAAATTGGCGATAGCGAAATTAAAATAACTATGAAATAAACGTCTCCGTTGCTCGCCATTTTTTTCTCCAAATTAATCAGCTTTTAATCATCAACCAAATATCCCCTTGTTTAAATCCATGCTTCGGTTGACTTATTGTTTACTCTAACAAAACAGCCGTTCATCGAGTAATTTCACCTGAAAGTTGTCTAAGTTTACTTCAGAAGGCAAACCATATTCCAAGTTAGCATTGTCATTATCGTATTTGTTGAGGCATTCGAATATCATATTCAGTCTAACATTAAAATGTAAATTGACCGGAAGTATTCAATTCCCATTATTTTAGCGGTGTACTTCAAATAGTATTTCCTGTTGATGTTCATGTTCGTGGTTGCGTTGATTTTGTAACATCAGCTGTAAGTTAATATTAATATTTCCAATTATGATGTTGATTGGTTGAGTAAGACTGACGAAGTTGGTGCTGTTCGAAAAGGTAAAAGTAAAAATAATTCCTGATATGATGATAATAACAGGAATCGTCTAACAGTGGGGGGGGGGACAAAAATTATAAAGGAAATGGGAAATAAATGTTAAAAAAATGAATAAAAAAAAATTTTGATAATGGGAAAAAGCTAGTGATAGAGAGGGGGAAACAAACAAAAAAAAGAAACAAAAAAAAAATAGGACAAAAAAGAAAAAAACAAAGAGAGAGCAGAGAGAGAGAGAGAGGGAGGGGAAAAGAAGGTATATTAAAAAATTGTGGTATAGTAATAGTAGTATTAGTAGAAAAAGTAGTAGTAATAGTAGTAATGGTGTTAGTAGTAGTAGTAGTAGTAGTAGTAGTAACAAAGTAGTAGTAGTAGTAGTAGTAGTAGTAGTAGTAGTAGTAACAAAGTAGTAGTAGTAGTAGTAGTAACAAAGTAGTAGTAGAAGTAGCAGTAGTGACAAAGTAGTAGTAGTAGTAGTAGTAGTAGTAGTAGTAGTGGTAGTGGTAAAAGTAGCAGTAGTAGTAAAAGTAGGAGTTGTAGCAGTATAATAATATTAGTATTAGCAGAAATAGTAGTAGTAATAGTAGTAGTAGTAGTAGTAGTAGTGGTAAAAGTAGCAGTAGTAGTAAAAGAGAAGTTAAAGTAGTATAGTAATAGTAGTATTAGTAGTAATAGTATTAGTAGTAGTAGTAGTAGTAGTAGTAGTAGCAGTAGTAGTAGTAGTAAAGGTAGGAGTCGTAGTACTAAAGAAAAAGTAGTATTAGTAGTAATAGTAGTAGAAGTTGTAGTAGTAATAGTAGTAGTAGCAGTAGTAATAGTAAAAATAGCAGTTGTAGTAGAAGAGTATTAGTATTAGTCTTAGTATTATTATTATTACTATTAGTAGTAGTGGTAGTAGTAGTAGTAGTAGTAGTGACAAAGTAGTATTACTATTAGTAGTAGTAGTGGTAGTGGTAAAAGTAGCAGTAGTAGTAAAAGTAGCAGTTGTTGTAGTATAGTAGTAGTAGTATTAGTAGTAATAGTAGTAGTAGTAGTAGTCATTGTAGTAAAATAGCAGTAGTAGTAGTAAAAGTAGTATTAGTTGTAATAGTAGTAGTAGTAGTAGTAATAGTAAAAATAGCAGTTGTAGTAGTAGAGTATTAGTCTTAGTATTATTATTATTAGTATTATTATTATTATTATTATTATTATTATTATTATTATTATTATTATTATTATTATAGTAGTAGTATTAGTAGTAGTGGTAAAAGTAGCAAGGTTATCTTTGAGGTGGCCACCAGAATATTCAAAACTAAATATTTTAAAGATTCTTAATGAATAGTAACAACGTTAAAGTTTTAGTAGCATAAATCTTAAGATAACAATTAATTCTACTCAACCAACTACTGAAATATGCTAAGTGTTCTTGAAAGACGTTTATGCAGAAAACCCGAACCACTTCAGACAGATATTTACTCAAACCATTAAAAGTATACACTAATTACACACCTGTCTTTTATATGATTATTTTGCAAACGGGAATATGTTTCAAACTTATTTGCAAATAACTGGAAAATAATTGTAAATAATTCCATTTCATTTAATTGCTTCACTTAATTGAAAACTAATAACTCTCTTTCTCCGTCATTCCGTCGTTTCATACCTTCCTTGTGTGTGTGTGTGTGTTGTGTGTGTGTGTGTGTGTGTGTGTGTGTGTTTTAGGGTACATAGTAAGAGGCAACAGGCACAGAGCATCAACATATCTAAACATCCTTCGAAACCTAGTAAATACTACGATTTACTCGAACCTAACAGCTAACCCTCATACGTTTCCGTTCATCACTAAGGGAACGTTCATTCACGCTTAATTTAGCGTCCCTAAGTATATGCAGTTAGGTGTGGTGGGATCTAAATTAAAGCGCCTATCCACCTGATCTATTTGACCCATGGTCGAGAACAGCGGATTTCAGGCAGATTCCGATAGCGAATGACACGTCGGGATTATAATAGCTATACATTTAACAAATTTCCTTTTCGTGTAATCTAATTAATAATATGGGAAAAAACTCTGTCCGCAGCTTAATACCCATGGAGATGCCTGCCGGAGTAACAAACGACTCCAGGAGTATAAATCCATCAAGCAGCATTGTATGAATTAATAGGTCGTTTCACCAGACCACATAAGAGGACAACAATATAGATTCTACATTATACATAACAAAGCTAATAAACTCAAACATGTTGTAATAACGAAATTACTTTCTTACATTGGTGTAATAAGGAATCTGGATGGAAATAGATAAGATGTCTGGCACGGGCAATGTGCGTTTTAGGGTACATAGTAAGAGGCAACAGGCACAGAGTATCAACATATCTAAACATCCTTCGAAACCTACCTCCATAAATCTAAATACAACTATACATACATTAATCTAAAAATAAAATGTTCCATACCTCCACATATTGATAAATGTGCGCGTATACCTAAGCATGTGTCTGGTCTACTCATCAGTCTAATTTAATTTAATTGCCACAGTCATTCAAATGGGTGTTATCACACCTCACATTAACCGCACAAGGGACAACATATCCGTCTTAAGCTGTTTTATCACTGTAGACTGTGAAGTTAATAACTTTTGAATAAAACGATGATATCTGTTCCATATTTTAGGACATTCAAATCAAGGTAATTTGTCATCAAAGTGAGATCACACCTTTGTACTTGTAGGTGATTTGACTTCCTCCTTGTCTATAATGAACATAACGATTATGACTAAAAGCCTTTTCAAAAGAACAAAGTTGTTTATTCTACTTATATTAACTAATACAAATTCGCATTTCAAAATTAAACTGATTAGTAATTTTTTAAACCCGTTTCTTTAATGAAATGTGTATGTTATAATATACTTTGAGTATGGTTCTAATATATATATATATATATATATATATATATATATATATATATATATATATATATATATATATATATATATATATATATATATATATATATATATATATATATATATATATATAATTAATTCAGTTATTTATATAATCAGGTAAGATGCATATTACCTGAAAACTTCAGGTTAACCATTTAAACAGGAATTAGTCAGGAAATCGACTTCACACATTCTGATTATTTAGAGTGTTCAATGAGGCATATCACAGTTCAATATTTGGTATGGCCACCACGGGCATCGTACAGGGCTTGTACTCGTCGAGGCATGCTGTCAATCAGGGTTGCTAGGGTTTGAAGGGGCAGAGCTTGCCGTGCATCAATGACTGCCTGTCGCAATTCCGCCAGATTAGTAGGCTGGTTGGCACTTGCATCCATGGTGCGTGTTACTTCGGACCACATGTTCTCTATAGGATTCATATCCGGAGACACTGCTGGCCATTCCGTGTGCTCGATCCCTTTAGTTTCCATTAAATTGACCACTGTGCGAGCTCATCAAACATAGACGATTATACGTTTTGTACAAATATAAATGGACTGATAAAATGATGTACATTTTCCAAACAGTTCTTATATCATATCAGAACATCAAAAACCTGCTCCTGTAGGAAGACCTTCAACCTGCTAGACATATAGATATACCTGCCAGTTAGCCATAAATTATTAATATTTCTCTGCTAGTCAGTATTATAGATTAGTAAAAGTCTATTGTTTACACTAGTGATGGTTATCTTCATGTACGTATTCTAGTCGTCGACAATGGCTATGCCATTAACACGTGGGCGTAATGATTCGTTTATTAGTCAACAGGATATGTTACCTTGAAACATGAATTGTCTTCAGCTTTCATTACTCATCAATATACTTTTGGTTGACCATAAGTAAATTACTTTCCCAGAAGTCAAAACACAAGCAGCCAAATTTATACATAATCAAACTGTATGCAATATCTGAGTAGTTTCTTACAAATAAACAGTCATAATTAGTATCTACTTTATCATACTATATTTATTCTATTATCTTTTACCAACAGCAATATCTAAAGAGATCAATAGATTATTGCGTATAGTCCATGCATGCATTTGCAAGCCAGTTTAAATTTGTGTGAACACAAAATCATCAGGAGCTGTTGGAAATTTTTATTTTTAAGCAAACACATTATTTTCCATGTTGTGTTAGCTGAACCAATACATTGTCGATAACTAAAGAAAACAACCTACCGCCCTTAGCTATAGCCTTTCATACTGATAAGTGTGTAGAAAATTTGAGAGACAAATTGGAAAATCGTGACGATTGATATAATTATCACAATCGTATTTAATTGCATTTTTTGCTAATTATTTCTCTGATTTCTTGATTAATGAATAACAAAAATGTCTGCAAGGGAAGCTATTCAAATAACTAGCAATATATTATCAAAGTAAAAATTTAGATTTGATATCACTATTTTAAAAACACTGAGTTAAATGTAAGTACATTCAGTCCTGTCACAGACATATTACTGAAAGTCTAGTAAGGTTAAATAAGTATAGTCAAATTGAAAGGTAATTTCTAAAAGTATAGGTATTCTGATAACTTTTATAGAATAAGTTATGTTATAAAAGAGAGTTGTTAGATATTATAATCTCCATACAGCACCTACCAAAAAAATATCCAAATCGGAAGAATACGCGAAAGCTGAATATATTAATGATTACCATTAGAAAGAATGTCAAATGTGCATTAACGAATCTCTATTAATGTTATAATCAGGAATGTTTATAACGATCCATCGACTGTGCTTTCGGAAGAAAAATGTAATTAATGGCATTACAAAGTTCGAAGTCTAACAGGGTAGCAGATCTGGTAAACACGTGCCATATACTTAAATAGACTTACAATATATCAACGACGTGGATATTAAATAAAAAATATTAGCTGTTTACTCTTACCTGTTTCAAATATCAAGCCAAATGGTTAAAACGACAGTACCTCATGTTTTGTAGGCAGTATAGAGTTATATGTAGATGTATTAAGCTGAAATTCACTCACGTCTATCACCTACGCATCCGGTGTAAACCGTGTTGCCATTTTAATTCTAACAAAAATAAAAGGCTAATAACTGTTATTCAATATATCCGTCATAGTCAATCGTCAGGAAAGAACAAGAGACAGCGATGACAACAGACCACATTTAATGCAACTAGTTAATGCTACCATGTAAAGCCCCTGTCAATCCTTCTTTAAGAAGGAATTTGTTGAATGATAATTATTTCGTTCATCATGAAAACCTATTGGTAAGTTTGGTTTCTGTTAAAAAACGAGGCTCCCGAAAGTATTAGATTATTTACTATGAAATGCCTCTTGAGCCTAAATATACCAATCTGTATCTATTATGTTTTAATCATATTAGAAACAGTTAAATATCAGCACTAAGCTTATGACGATTATAATAATAATAATAGTAATGTTTATATAGCGCCAGAACCAGGTAACCCTGTTCTGGGGCGATGTACAATATTAGTATACCCGACGCAGACCCGTTTCCACCCAGCAGACATATCAACTCCCAAGGGAGCATACAACGCATGCTGCCATTATAGGCACACAGCGTTACTCAAGCGTATAGCCATCGCGTCCTGTCAGGTACTAATTTTTATGGATGAGTGAACCAGTCGCCACATGACAACATTGCAACTCCTGGAGATTCGAACCCGCGACCCTTCGGCTACTAGTCCTACGCTCTAACTAACTGCGCTATCACGGCTTGACTATTAACATGTGCGGCAATACCATTAATCTGTATGTATATAGTATCTCTCATAATATATGTATAGGTCTAAACCAGTAAATATTGAATTGGGTTCTTATTTTTGTCATTGTTTTCGTAACTGTTTTACTGTTGTTAGTGTTGATGCTAGTGTTGATGCTGTTCTATCAATTATCATATTGATAAGTATAGTTATCGCCAGCAATGACTTTCATAATGGCTGCTGAGAGTAGAATGTTTTAATGAATTGTGTTAAAGGCTTAATTAAATAATAAATGTACGGAAGTGGAACAAAGAACATGAGCTGCTATGATCGGAAGTTGTTTCCAACTATGTCTAGTCACACTTGTATTCGTTAATATGTTAAACAATGAACAATGCGAGCATTTTATTTAAATTCACAGGAAATGACTTGTTGCTCTAAAGGACAATATACTTGTTATTTTCAATTCCCTTAGAAAGTCACAAAGAAGATGTATTAGAAAATAGTAGTAAAGGCTACCTATCTTGACACACTTAATAATGTTAGTCCATACTAATGTCGGGTGTGTGAGATGATAAATTAGTGAATTATGTAATATAGTATGCTACATTTATTTGCTTTTAATACAACTACTAAACTGGACATTTTCGAAATAGCATAAACACTATTTGGAGTTCAAAAGTCATATAAATGTTGAAATACATAAATTAACATCGCCCAACATCCAGTTCGGAGCAGCTTCCAGCAAATCCTGTTTGGCGACTTTAATTGTTATTAACCAACAGCAGCCTTAATACTGTTTTTTATCCAACCCTTTTAATATGAATATTTTCTTTAAAATGAATTCCTTGAACAGGAATCACATGACATCATATGATGGCAATCAGACAAAACAAGCCAAAATTTATAATCAAATAAGTATTCTTTACCTTAATTAAACATCTGTTATCATTTTCAAACCTGACCTAATTTCTGCTATTCTAACTATTATAGTTCTTAAATGTTATTTATGACAAGCAGATTAGAGCTAATCTTGAATAGTACAAACTGGACATAACTGGACCTAGGAAAATAATTCTATTCCCACATACAACTAAGGTGAATTATATATACAAGTAAACTTGTTATATAAAACACACCAACCACACGAGCTGTGTCCAATGCCACCGCTCGAGATATGATGCAGTGTTTCTATTCCTGAGTCAGGAGTACATGCTTTAAGAGCGTACTGTGCCTGCTACAGTCATCTAAATGCTGAATAACCAGGCCAAACACCTAAACGGCGTGCCTCCAAAGACGCAAATAGTGCACGGACTATACAGCTCTAGATCAACTTTTCTTAGAACGCGTGGACTCTCTCTCTCTCTCTCTCTCTCTCTAAATATATATATATATATGTGTGTGTGTGTGTGTGTGTGTGTATATATGTGTATGTGTGTGTGTGTGTGTGTGTGTGTGTGTGTGTGTGTGTGTGTGTGTGTGTGTGTGTGTGTGTGTGTGTGTGTGTTCAAAGCGTTGGTGTGATCAATCATTTACGGCTTGATCTATTCGCAATAATTATACAGGTCGATACAGAGTTGGATGTTCAATGGAGAGTTGTAGGTCAAAGGCTCTATGCCAGGCTTCTATAGAATTCTTAGTACAAGCCTCATAAAATAAAATTCATGGACATTACAAAGATTTCACATTTTCAATTAACGTAGCCTGAAACCATAAACCTAAGTTTAAAAATTATCTTATTATGTGAGTGGGAGGATAGGGTGGCTAAGTAAGTGAGCGAGCGAGCGAGCGAGCGAGCGAGCGAGCGAGCGAGTGAGTGAGAGAGTGAGTGAGATCGACTATGCTAAAAAATCTCTGGAATAATTTATCCTTTTGTTCACTTATTTTCCGGAATTAAAATATATGCTTCACGCATACTGTCTCCAATGCCACCGACAAGAAAACTAAACTTCCTAGTAACATCTGACGGAAATTAACTACGTTAGTCGACATGTATTGAAAGAGAAGTTCACAAAGTGAAAAAGTCATCCTAACAATATATTGTCCAAACCTTTGACATCTAGTACCAGGGAGATTAGACATGACACACGATGGTTGTACTAAACAGTTACATAGAAATCAATATCTGCTATCACATGATTAATAACTATCTCGTTCAGAACATCTCATAAAAGGCGAGATATCCTTACGTCGAATCAATGAAATTAAGCAGCTAAAGTTATCACCAAATAAATGAAGGATATTTAGAGAAAGAAAAGGCCGTATCCGGGAGACTTTAAAATAAGCTGGATCTGATTAGGGAGACCCAAAAGAGCATTAGTAAATGAACTATTCCAATAGACTGTCTTCTTCCAGTATATAACGATACAAAGCCACGGGGCTTAGAATTGATGTATAGGAGCTTAATTAATCTACAAAGAAAAATTGCGACAAAACACATTGATAATATTATCAGGAGTATTATATTATACAGGACTACAGCTACAAGTGAATGGCGGCTAACATCTGCTCGTATTGCTTAAATAATTAACAGTTGATGGTGCGTGTTACAGCACTGACATGATGTGAATAAGTAATGGGAATGATTCTGGATTGCTTAGATGTATTCCAAAATGATGATAATGCAATTATTCTCTAATAATTACTACTTTAAAATTACACTGTCTATTGGCGACCATTCGTTCATATTGGCCCATTTAGCCTACCATGTGCACGAAAAGGGCCGTAAGACACCAATCATCATCATGATCATTATCATCGTTCATATCAGCCATATGTATGGTTTAGCTGGAAAAAGTG
>JAODUP010000391.1:192500-389638 GCA_025642065.1 Paralvinella palmiformis | reverse complement strand
GATATAGTAGCTTTAATTGCTTGCACTTTACTTCACTGTTATGGACCTGTACCTATACAATACTACATCTATCTGAGTAAGGATCACAGCTGACCTAACCTTCCTTGTATTGACTCTATATCTGTACAAACCCACATATGTCTCAATAAGTACTTTCTGAAAGCCCTATAACCTATTTATTTTGTGTAATATTGCTAGAGGAGCCTAGCCATATCTGCATCCGACTCTAGGTATGATAACTTGTGTTTCCTCAATTCTAGATCAGGAAATATTCTAATATTTTATATTCATGTTAAGAACAAGTGTTCACATACAAGATATCACTATTACGTTTGATGTTCTACACCATGTAACACTGTTTAATCAATTTATTTCTGTTTTTACATTTTCATCGAGAAACTTACTGGTGAACTTTAGCCGAGTTGTTTATTCTCGGCTCTGGTAACACCTGAGACATATTGTTGAGGGGCGACTTCTTGGGAAACAAATCACACAAAATACACAGCTATGAGTCCAATTGAAAGCCACAATAAGGAGGTTTGCTGTCGAGAGCTCTAATTACCGTATCATTGGAATGTCTTTCTCTGGCAATAAGAGCCACCATAAGAATGACAAAACTCATCAGTCTTTCATTTTACTTTAAATGTTCTATTTGGTCAACTGATTTAAGCTACAAGTATCCAAACTGTTATATGGAGTGGTGTAATTATGCAGTGAATTCAATATTTATAAGAACTTGACTACCCTGTGATATACTCTTGATCATCAATCTGACCATTATGCAGTGTCAGTACAGCAATCAGTCATAACATTATTTATCTGCGATTAAACTCATATAGATTGTATTATAACTGCTGATGTCCATTATCACTTTTGAATTGCCGCCTTTTAATCCTAAATTACAGAGAATCCCATTTTTCTTGAAATAGATTACTGATATGTTTTTATTATTGTCTGTTCACACAGTGTTTTATTGTTTGTTTTTAACTTTTAGAGTCAATTAACAAAAGACTAATATATATGTATAATTATATATCATTAAAAGACTTTTAAACAGTTCCAATTTGATAACACGAGAATCTTTGTCTTCTGTAAAAATCCAGAAGTAGACTACTGTGTCATTTACACAACAGCAGTCAAGATCCAGGAGATCTATGTGTCTCTAACATGCTGTCTTGTATTTAGAGTAAGATTTACCTCCATGTCCTGTTATCACGTACAGCTTATATGACCCACAGGACACCTTCACAGTCCCAACAGACTTGCAACAAACATTCTGAACTATGTCACTCACTGTCAGACCAATCTTTGTAAAATTATACACTGACTACAGAGATTGTCCTCTAGCTTTCTTTTACCACCGGTATCTGGATATGACCAATAAATTAACATTACACCATTTTCAAATTTTCTATATATAGTATGGTGTATTTTGAGCCATGTTTTGAGTCAGAACAGTACTTTTATTACCAACAAGGCTCTCTATAATTCAACAGAACACTACTCTTGGCTTCATTAACCTATCTGTTTTAAATAGGCTGAGCTAGTTAATACAGACAAATAAATTGGTGTTTTAGGTGCTATACTTCCCAAGCTAATTACATAAAAGAACTAGAGTCAGAGTGGACATGCTTGGTACAGTTATAAATAAATTAACTTTACCCTTTATTAGATCTATGAGATTTACATATTTTATTATAAACAGATATAGTATTAAAACATCTTAACAAAATATATCTGACTGAAATTATGTACACAGGGTTGGCAGGTTTTTTACACAGATGTTATAAACACGGTAATTAATGTTTATTAACGTCATGTAAAAAAGGTATTTTACAGGGTTTTACACTGATTTATAAAACAAACTCAATTACAAAAATGCAGCTATAAAATAGTACAATGATAACAATATAACAACATCTATCACAGGGTGAGGGGTGTCATCGTAGTCTAGCAATAGCGCGTTGGACCACATATCACTACCACCCGTGTTCGAATATCGGGGTTGGCATATCTGAAGGTTGTTTCATCTTTCACTTCGCTTCGTTACCTTTGGAACTCGCCAAATCATCATTATCATCATCTACCACAGGGTGACTGTAATTCATAAACAACAATTGAGTTAATATACTAATCCCCATTATGATAGCCCAATACCCAGTCACATTGTTCCATACATGCTCTATCCATCGTACAAAGGTGAAACTCTTAATGCAACACAATTAGACACTGCCAGTGAATGCATAACTACGAAAGACCCAAGTTTCATGGCCTCGCTGATAAACTATCATGTACAATCATCACCTGTTTCACCTACGTTTTTCACCAATGTTGCTACCAAGCTCTTACCAATTAATTGGTGGAAGGCCCTCAGATATTAGGCAGAGCTAGTTGATTTTCTAGAATTAGCTATCATGCCCAGCTTCATCAGCATCAATTGATTAAAATTTTCCAATTTTGGAAATATTCACACTAAAGTGAAAAATAAAATATGTTTAAAACTCTTGAGTAAAGATGCTAAAGTATAAATGTGATTATGACATATACTAGGACTAGTACAATTGTTTATAATGAATGAGGGTTTTTAATTTTTTTTTTATTTTTTACAGTAATTTCAGCTTTTTATGGTTATTAAGAGTTGCTTACAATGTAGTGAAAAAATAGGTTTATACAGTTTAAAAACCCAACCCTGGATGTACATTATGATTTGTTTTCAGGGCAGAAAATGTTAATGAATATCATGAAATATTTCATTTAACACCTTATACCACCTTACACCTGAGTACAGAATAAAAGTTTGCCTGTCTGGTATTCCGGTCTTGGCTATTTGTATATTATATATGTAGGTAATCTTGTCATACATATATGTTGTCGTATAGATGTAATCATTCCATGACTTGAATATTGTTGAACTTAGATTCGAATATCTACAATCTGTTCTATCATCTAAACAAACATTAATATCAGCCACGTTTCTGAGTGGACCTCTTCGTAGTACTTTTTTGTCAAGCATTCTATGCAAGTGTATTTAGGTCAAGAGCTTTGATGGCGGCCAATAACTCTATAGTTTTAAAGATTACCGCCAGATGTCAGACTATTTGTGAATCTGTATTTGTTATGGTCGGCAGGAAATACAGAAACTATATTAGTAAAAATGTAAGTAGTGAAACAGTTTTCTCAGTTTATTATCTAGAAATGTTATATATATATATATATATATATATATATATATATATATATATTCATATTTTTAAAGAAAATCTGTACATTTGTATTAAATGAAACACCTGTTATAATAACTTGTAATAACGTTGTGTAACAGTTCATGAATGAATTACGAATGTTTCCGACGATTCAATTCTATTCTGAGGTATTTATTCCTCTGATAATTCATGATTTACTTTATGCTAATCTTTGTTTTAAATGCAGAAATCCCCTACTAGTAATGTCAGCATACAGTCCTGGAGTACCCGATTGTATTAATATACTAGTAACATCTATAGTATTATTCATATGACTAATTCTAACTGGTACACATTAGTGTAACTAGATGTCAACAACTTGTATCATACACAACCTTTGACCAAATGTTGTGTGACTATTTAATATTAGGTTGGGCGTTAGATCTAAATGAACTTCGGAATTTAACTAATATTGGAAGTGTTGGGGAGGTAAAAACAATCCCATACGTTCGCGATCCATATCTGCTTTAATACGCTAGGTGATTTAGTGATACAGATGCGACCAGTTTCTTATCAATACCCAGAATATTCTCAGGGTATCTTTATAATCTATTGAAGTTATTATCTCCCTGGCTGGCCGGGAAACTTAACCGAATTAACAATGTTATTTTCCACCCGGAGCCATTGAATTATTCTTATATTTTTTGTTATTTTTCAGATTTAAATATGTTTGGCCTCAATGCTGGTCAACTTGGAGAAACCTCTTCCCCCACCACTCACAGGGGAGCAGTACAGAAAGATGGAGCCGAAATACCCCGAGAGTGGTCACTGCCAGAGTGTTTTACGTCCTCAGGGTTTTTTTAACGTCCCCCTTTATTTTAAATAATTCAGTGGAGACGACAGCGCCATTTAACGTGATCATCCACCCACGATGTTGTGAGCCGAGAAATTAATCTCTGGAAACGTTTCGACCTCTTACGGAGTTCGAACCTGTGACCATTGGCACCAAGTGCCGGGTGCTTAACCACTAGGCCGCCGTAATCATGCTGGTAAACGTGGGCATGAGTCATATTTGAACCCAAAACTTAGAGGTTTCAAGGATTATAGTCTAAACCACTTTAGAATGAACTGTGTCCAGGTTTACTATAGTGTATTTATGTCAGGCCAACCATAGTTTCTGTAACTGCCTTTGCTATAGTTGGTTAGTGCACTTTTTTGCAAGGCATATGATGGTAACCTACAGTGCAATTTTGGCAGTTTATACCTGCCCTATAGAATAACTACAAAATAATAATATTTACTCAGTGAAACAAATGCACTTCTTTTGTTGTGGAGATTGGGAAATAATATTACCGATATTGTGAATATAGAATTACTAGAGTATACGAAATAAAATGTGCGAGATATAAACACATGATGCAAGCGGAATAGTTTTTTTCTGGTTATTTTGTGAACACTGGCAGCGAAGTTGAGAGATAATACAGCATTAAATTCCACACGCATTATGAACAGTCAACACCAATCTATTATGCTGCCTTAACAAATCCCAAGAAAATAATAACATTGTCGACATTTGAATAAGTTACGTTAACTAATAATTTCTAGACTTACATAGATTCACAATATTAGATAATTTTACTTGTCCATGGCTTATTAAACCTGTTAATCAAAACTATTTTAAATTTACTTTTTTGTAGATGGAACTGTCATTAATCTAGAAGTTTGTCACATATATACATTTAATAGGCTTTGTAGCTCAAAGATGATATTTTTGTTCTTTCTCTTCAGAAGACGATAGACATATGGAATTTCAATAAATAGTGAATACTCATTTGATCAAAGAATGTCAAAGAAAATGAAGAAATACAAACTGACAGTAACACCCCTTCTGAACCGATTGATAATGTTTGTGAATTACCAGGATGGGGCTACGCGGACTTCACCAGAACTGGAAAACTGGGTGTCTGGAATATATCGCGTATGATGGAAAGTGCCAGATGGATGCTGCCTCCACTACAAACTTCCCAAGGAATCAGTCTGATTTCAGTTGTGACTGCACAGAAAACTGTAGTGTCCAATGACCTATACCGGCTATCAGCCATTTATTCTCCAATATTATGCACACAAAAGTTTGGATATATGGGAAAAACGTCTTTGTCTTTGATCATGGAATTGTCAGACCGGGAATCGAAAAGCTCACCCACTTCCCAAATACCTGGAAAAGTTCAAAGATCAATATCCACGATATGAATTTGTTGTTGAGGTTAGGTACAAGCCAACTGATCTAAGCAAAGTATATGTTGCAATGATCAAGATTGCTGCCAGTGATATGGATTTTAACTACCACACCAATCAGTCTATGTATTACAGATTTTCTCTGGATGCTGCATATGAAGCGTGGAAAAGTGGTTTTCTGCGAAACTTCATAGCTGACCCTTGTGAGTATGGAGTCAGATGTTATGAAGGAAAGCATGTTAGAGAAACGTTTGCTGGTGATCAAATATGTGTTACTGTTTGGGAAGATGATAATGATAAGCTAACATTGCATTTTGAATTACGAAATATTGTGGAAAATGCATACATTATGTACCAAAAGATTGTATTTTTCCCAATTAGTGATTCAAAATTATAAATAATAAGCAGTCTATTTTCAAAATATTTTACAGTACATTATAAGACTATTAAATTGGTTTGGGTTGCCTATTAAAATCATTATTAACAAATATTAAATTTTTATAAATATTCTGTGCGAATGTGAACGTTAGTATGATTTGGAAGTAAGTATAGTAGTAATTAAAATTTTAAATTAATAGCAAAAATAATCTGTTGAGTTACTTAATTTTCTATTTATAATAGTTTACTTTCGTCGTTGATTATTTAATTAATTACGTTGTACACACGAGCAAATACAATGTACAGCTGATTTGAACTAATAAAGTAGCCATAATATTTAACTAATGTAACTAACAGATTAAGATGAAGAACCCATCACTGCTTTATTTATACTATTTATTAGACGAGTATAATATGAAAAGAAGACTGTAAAAGACAATGCTCATATTGATCTTATCCATTGTTAAATGTATAATCTGTGCTAACTAATTATGACATATGCATGTTTTTATATAATATTTGAGCAAATTTGATTTTTCCATGGTTATCTTTTAAATCTCAGCATAGTTTATGACATTTGAAGTCAATTGTTAAATCTAGTGGGTGGGTGAGGGCGACATGTCTATGTTTTTTTCTTCAATCAGAGTTGTTATGTTGCGTGGCATCATAGCTATATATCTGCTTAGCTATGCTCCAGAACTGTTTTGAATGAATATTTCTTAGATAAAAACATTATTAAATATAGTACAATTGTTTTATAAGTGACCTTTGTGCTATCATAAGTTGACCGTTGCTGTGGAGTAGTATGTGCAACCCATGTCATGTAATTTTATGAATGGTGTAGAAATTATGTTTCTTCTTAAAGAAATGAATTAAAGAAATAACTCTGATACTGTCTATGAACAATATATGTCCCTAGATATGGTACTGGGCTGTAGGTAATGTTAAGAATATTCTTTGTTACTTGGTGAAACATGATAAAAAATAACACCGGTTTGCAAATGTTTTATGCCCTATAAAATAACTTCAAGTTTCTATCAAATGGCAAAGCCCCCCAAAATAATAAATTTATGAATACTATCACCATCAATAGTCACAATATATCTTAGTTTAATATTTGACAGAAATAATGTGAGAATGTCATGATTTAAAAAACAAATTGTTTCAATTAATTAAAGTAACTACCGTATATACTCGCGTATAAGTCGCACTCGCGTATAAGATTCACCTGTTGTTTTACCAATATCACCCCCCCCCCGGAATCGAACCTGCGTATAAACGCACTAAAATCAGCAATATTGGTTTAAAACCAAAGAATTATCACTCTATACTGAACATCTATTGTATCTGTTCGTCTTTCATCATATATATCGATGCCTTCTTTGTCAGAGTCAGTGTCGGATTTGTCATACTGTTCAATATTCCGTGCCATCTAAGTCATTGCTCTTAGGGCACGTTTTGAACGCTTTGGTAATGATGGCAGGGTTTAATCCCAGACCATGTTCACCTACTGTATGACAATATGTAACGACGGCCGCTTCAGATTGCCTGCTGCTGTGCACTCGTTTCCTTGTTGTTTTTCGAAGTAGTTTATTAGTAGTTCCCATGTGCTAGTCGTGGTAGTAATTAACACATTATTTGCTGTAATCGTTTTCCTTTGATGTGGCTTCTGTGGTCACTCTTTGTGTGGCCTCATTTATCGTTCCGTTCAATTACACACACTCACATATCTCGATAATAATGACAAGTCTTTGTGATCACGTCACTAATTAGAGCATTGGATTAAATAATCATGGCGGTTATCACGATTAAGTTTGTATTTGAAAGACAACAGAGAAAACACACCTAATAAATTTGTTTATTGTTCATATATTCATTACTAATGACCAGTATATAAGACACACTCGATTTTGGCGTCGATTTCGGAGTATAAAAAGTGCGATTTATACGCGAATATATATGGTATACACTTTGAATTTGTTACCAATGCTTACCCAACAGTCGTCTGGTAACTTATTTACAAGTGTCTGAGCAATACTTCTTAATTTATTCCATATTTGATGTTTTTCACTCTAACTGATCACCATTCTTATACTTGATGTGTTTTGTTTACTTATTATATGAACTAAAATGAATTCACGGCTGATACATTTTTCAGAATTACATCATTTATTGTGAGATATCAATCATACTTAGGCACACATATATTGTCTTGATAGTTTTTGCTGGGAAGTAAGATATATTCATGCTAGAAATCATGATGTTTTGGATGCTACAGCTTACCTTCAAAAATAACAGTTGCCTAGGAAGTAATTTATCTTGAAAACTACTTTTTCTTTAATTTACCTTGGTAAAAAGGACTCTCATTCACCCTTTATTGATGAATAACTTGACTGCACATTGGGATCACGAGAGAAACATTTCTTTAGCCATCCTGATCAAGGCACAGAGTTCAACAACTGTTCCCGAATGATTCTTGAACATGAAATAGTCCTATGCACCTATCTTAATATTCATTGCTGGTAAAATCAGGATCGTCTCCAGAATCAGTGCCGATCTAAAATTCCATCGGTTTTCCAGTCTTGCTAAAATATCTAGAATAAGGGATGTCAATCATTCATATGGCAAATATTTATATTCATTACTGTAGCAATACAAAGACAGTAAATTGTATCTATTCTTGATCATACCACACATGAATTATCCTGTAAATTTTAGGATGGATGCACCTATTACCACCAAATATTATACAGATGCCAGCTCTGGTGATGAACAAATGGAGATTAATATGGCGTTACTCACAGAGGAAGAAGAGGCTATGCTTGGCAAGTCACCTCATGAATTAGTACTGCTGTTGTCAGAGAAACAAAAACAAATTGACATGGCTACAAGTTCAACAGAGAGTGCCAAACTTGAAATAGAGCAGCTGAAAGCTGCAAATTTTGGAACTACAAAATAGATTACGAATAAAACGATTTGGACTTCAGCGTTACAGTTCAGACAATAATACAGGTTTCAGCACGTATGGTAGGTAGATTGAAAGCATTTATTTATCATATCCGTTCAATGGCAAGCACCATGCAAACTGTATATTATGTTGTATCACAGGAAGTCACACAGTTTGGCCGAAACGGTTGCATGCACTTGGAAGATGAGATGTTTTTGTATTCAGTTGCTCATTGTCAACTGTAAGCCGCAAAATTATTACCTGGCCCAATCTCATACATTTCATTCGAGGAAGCATCAACATTTCGCTTCCCCCACCCAAACAAAAACACAAATCATTCAGGATAAAACACCATCAACATTTAAAGCAGATAAATATGAGCACACGTGTTATAATAGACTGCACTCAAATACAAATTAAAATGTTTTCATCACTCATTCTGAATAATTAAACATATTCGAGTTACAAGAGTGCAAACACCATGAAATGTTTAATTGGTATAGCTACACATTGGGCAATTACATTTGTTTCATCTTTATATACTGGTTGTATGCCTGATGTTGAGATTACCAGGATATGTGGACTACTTAATTGGTTTGCTTGAGGAAGGCGCTGTTGTGATGGCTGACAAGGGTTTTACCAAATAAAAAGACTGGTAGGCCTGAAAAACAAGTGTCAACATTCCACCATTTCTCAAAGAAAATATATAGTTTACATGAGGTGACATAGCCAAGACATAGGAGAAAGCTACCCTACAGATTTATAGAGGGTTAATTAGAAAATATCTTCAAACTCACCTTTTATCTCTTCAATATACTTTTCAGAGTAATATTTAACACCTTTAGATACGTGTCTATCTCCGCTAGATTTATCTTTGGACTTGCTTACGATTCCACAGCAGAAAATGAGAAATCAGGAACAGATGCGAAATCTCTGTGATTAACGAAAGCCACTGCCATGATTGTAAATAAGGCGCGTAGCTGGTTGCGCGGTCCAAGCCTCGCTTTAGGAAAACATGAATATTCACGAGAGGATAGTAAGAGAGGTGTATTCATGTACAGTTCATGACATATAGTTCCAGAAAGTTCAAGGCACAGAGTTCATGAACAGTTCATGTTCAGTTTAAGAAACAGAGTTCATGAATAGTTTGAGTAATTATCAAATATGAAATGGTCCTATTCATGAAACTACAACATTCGAGAAAATATCATGAGCTCAATACTATTGAAGTGTATATGAATACTTCATGAATACTACAGATGAATAGTTCATGAATATTAGATGCGGTTTAATGACACAATTCTTTATGAACCTCTGTTTGTATATATTTGAAGGGTGTTTCATCCTTTGACTTCGCTTCATTACCGTTGGAAGTTTTCTTGACCCAAAAAAATCATCACTGTTCATATACTAATCGTCTGGTGCTCTCAATTTTCATAAACAATTGAGATATGGGAGAATTCATTGAAAATGTGTAGGGCGCCTTCGTGGTCTAGGGATAGCGTGTTGGACCACAGATCACTACCACCCCTGTTCGAATATCGGCGTGGGCATACCTGAAGGTTGTTTCATCTTTGACTTGGCTTCAGTACATTTGGAGGTCGCTCGGCCCTACCATGTGCACAAGTGGCCGTAAAACATCAATCATCATCATGGAAATTTTCACACTTCAGTAAGTCCAGACTCAATTAGTTTCTTTATTCTTAATTTTATTATAAATTCATAAAATAACAATGTAAATAAAATATAATTAAACCATCTAAAACAAAACTCTCGTGATTTTATCTCGTCGACCAATCATATCACAGGAAAATATGCCATAGTTAATTTCGAAGGATCAGCGCGAGAGTTCATGCATTGCGCCTTATGGACTAAGTTGTTACTTCTACACAAACGATCCGAGATAGAAAACGCGTTCTTAATATAAATACCCCCCCCCCCCCGGACAGGGGTTTAGAATAGGTCTGCTGTATCCTGTACATGTCGTAAAAGGGGCAATCTGTTTAACGTGGGTTGCGACAGGTAGGAGGGGAAGTGGGGATCCTGGTAGTTAAAACAAACTACTTTGGTCCTAATTTCCTTCTAAGACGGGAGGTCAGAAAGGCTGAGTCTGACTAATCGGCTAGTCACGTTCATCCCTGGGGGTGGTTGTTTTCAAACCTTTTGTCTTTAAACCCTCACTCACCAGAAGGCAGAGGCTGATGGGTCAACCCTGAAGAATGGTGTTGCTTTGGGTAATCGGGTTGATGATACTTCTCCACTCGTTTCCACACCTCTGTGCATCCTCTTGTTGGACTCCAAGGCAGGTGGGGAGCATTTTTGCGGAAACAAATTTAAAACAAATATGGACACCCCCCAAACAAAAAGACGCACAAAAGCAGTGGACCCTTCTTCGGACAACGATGAATCTACTATTACAATGTGGCCTAGATGTTTGGTAATACAGGGCACAAACAAGGAATTTACCTTGGCAAAGCTCAATCCTTTTGTCATTGAGAAAAGACTTAAAGGCTTGGCTGGAACTCTGGCAGCAGTGAAGAAGCTCATATCTGGAGACCTCATTATTGAGTTATCCAAGAAGAGTCACACTGACTGCTTGCTGCGTTCCAATATGCTGATAAATGTCCCAATAAAAGTAGTCCCACATCGAAGTATGAACTCCAAAAAAGGGAGTCATACTATGTAGGGACCTCGTCGATATCTGAAGAGGAAATACTCGAAAATATGTCAGCACAGAGCATAACGGAGGTGAGGAAGATATGAGTTCAGCGTGCTCGTCGCCGAATAAACACCGACACTATCATCCTTACGTTTCGATTTCTTGTCCTTCTTACTTTCATAACAATTGGATTCCTTCGGATGAAGGTTGATGGCTACATTCCCAATTCACTGCGGTATTTCAATTGCCAACGGTACTGATATCACAGAATGACCTGTAAACAATAGCTTACCTGTGCAAAATGTGGAAAAACTGGTCATGGGGATTGTGAATGTAGTCAGAAACCTTACTGTGTTAACTGCGACGGAGACCACGGATCTTTCTCCCGGGACTGCCCCGTATGGGAAAAGGAGAAAGATATCCAGACCGTCAAGATAACACGAGGAATCACATTCCGGAGGCCAGGAAAATCATTGAGCAGGGAGGTAACACTCCCACCACAGCGAGATTATATTCTGATGTCGGTGGGGTAAACAAAACAGTGTTGCCTGTCATACCGACATGACCTGGCCTCTAGGGGCCCAGAAGCCAAGCCAATCCAAGCCAAGTGCCGATACATAAAGATCCAATATCAAATGCTGTGTCTACGATGACTGTTGCTAACACAGCACAGTCAGAGGTAACACCAACCACGAAACCTAGGCCACAATCTAAACAGGGGGTACCCCATCGCCTTCTCCAGTGATGGAACCCCCTACATATCAGACATATGCATGTCATAAAAAAGAAGTATAAATACAACTAAGCACTCATATGTTGGAACCAAGTCAACAACTCCCCCCCCCCCAAAAAAAGACCCTGCCTGACAGAGAAAAGGAGCGATATTCTGAATTGGTCTTCCATGGACTATGATGACCTGGATAATCTAGGTCATAGCCCATCGGGGACCCTTTCAGAATAAAATAAAAACAAATAAAACTGTACCAATCTATTATGAATTGGAATTGTAGAGGATTTAGAAAGAATATAGACGAAATAAGAATGATAATATGGGACTATGAAACCAAAAAACATAAATCAAATGTTCAAATATAATTAATTTTGGAAAGTATTCTTCTTTTCATATATTCTCTGAAGCCATTGACACTAGAGCATTTGGAGGAGTGATCATTATGATTTAAAAATTATCCTCCACCGACAAATCAGTTTGAAGACCAATCAGCAGGCAGTTGCTGTGAACCTGTCACTCCACAAGACTATAACATTGTGTAAAAAATTTATAGTCCACTAAGCCAATTCACTTGGTGAAAATGAACTGGATTAATTGATAAGCCAGCTTCCTTCCCTTTTCATTCTAATTGACGAGAGGAATGCTCACATCACCATGTGGGGAAATGCACACAATAATAATAAGGGCAAAACATTAGAAAACTTCATCATCTACCATAGGACTTATCCCTGTGCAGCCCATCATTATTTCTTGATTTTGAGTGGTCTGTATATGAGGATCTCTATGGCATTAACCATGTTCCAAAATTCCTTCATTACAACAACATGGCAGCACTTTTAAATATATCAAAATGGAGTTTTTAAAAAGCAGACTGGAACAACTTTAAATTTAAATGTAGTCAAGAAATTAATAGAAATACCTTCAAGACTATTATGGAAAAACACTGTGAACTATTTATACAAGTGCTAGATTTCATACCGAACATAACGGTACCAAAATCTTCTACAGTTCCAAGAAAACTCCACAAGCCCTTACAAAATAGAATATGCCAGGGGTCGTCGGGTCATTCGCAGAAACATACGAAAAATTCTTTAGGGGAATTTGTCTCCCAATTAAATAAAACATGGAAAATGATTAAGAAAATCTCGGGTAAAGTTCAATGTCCTCGAATTAAATAATTAGAAAAACAAGGTAGCATAATCACAAACATAAAAGAGATCCGGAATACCAGATCTTAAAACAAATACCTCATCAAAGGTTAGAAGTCCTGCTCGATATTATATACAATGAAATCTGCAATTGTGGTGATTTCCCTTCCTAGTGGAGGGAATCCACCATCATCCCAATTACAAAAGCAGGAAAAATCTCTCTGATCCTGGTAATTACCATCCAATAGCACTCACAAGTTGTATCTGTAAAACATTTGAGCTGATGGTAAATACCAGGTTAGTCTGGTATCTTGAATATCATGACATTCTCACAGCCCATCAGAGTGGTTTTTAGAAAACATAGGTCTACCATAGACCAACTAACTAAATTAGAAACGATAATAAGGGAGATATTTATTAAAAGACAACACACGATGGAGTTATTTTTCGATTTCGAAAAGTCATACGACACAAAATGGTAATATGGAACACTTTAAGATTTATATAATGCCGGATTTCTAGGAAATATGCCAACATTAATTTCCAAATATTTGACTGGTAAAAACATTTCTGCCCGTGTTGGTAACACCCTCTCTGATTAATATTACCAAGAAGAGCGTGTACCACAAGGAAGCGCATGTTATCAGTAACACTATTCAGCATGAAAATAAATAACATAGTTAAATGCTTGACGAATGGTGTAATAATTTACATCCTAGCATATACATAAACACTATCAAATCCAGTAAGCCGGCTTTTAAAGTTTTAAATGGCCTAAATTGTGCCGTTGTGTCGTTAAATAAGAGTCATCCATCCATATATCTTCTTAACCTTTAATTCCTATTTCGTTTAGAGAAGCAGGTCTTCTCTTTTAACAGAAACTCATTAATTATCTCTAATCAAAGCTAGTTACTATTTACTATATTTCACATTTCAAGCACTCTGTCAGAAGATTAAGAATCTGATTTTATCTTTTTAACAACCTTATACATCTATATATGGTTCATGAACCAGTCATGTGAAGGTTTCATCAATATTTCATCAATAGTTCATAAGTTCACGAAGAGTTAATCAAATCATGAATTTCAATTCACCAGAGGAGTGAGTGATTGAGTGAGTGAGTGGATGATTTAATTAGCAATGACATGATTGACATTGGGACGTAAGTTCCAAGAGCTACTTTTTAGAAAATTATATAATCAGGCAAAAGGTGTATGTTGGAGAACATGTCACTGAGCAACGACTAAATGTATCAGATAGATACGATCAAATAAGTTGGAGATCAGCAGTCTAATGTTGTGAGCACTAACAGCTAGACAATGGTAGTGTACTACTAGCATGATTAATTCATGAACTAATAAACCTTTGAAACATCAGCTTGCTATTTTTATTTATTCATTTATTAGCTGAAAACAACTGCACTGTTCTAAGGACTTTATGATGTGATTAAGATATAGTGGCTTTAATTGCTTGCACTTTACTTCACTGTTATGGACCTGTACCTATACAATACTACATCTATCTGAGTAAGGATCACAGCTGACCTAACCTTCCTTGTATTGACTCTATATCTGTACAAACCCACATATGTCTCAATAAGTACTTTCTGAAAGCCCTATAACCTATTTCTTTTGTGTAATATTGCTAGAGGAGCCTAGCCATATCTGCATCCGACTCTAGGTATGATAACTTGTGTTTCCTCAATTCTAGATCAGGAAATATTCTAATATTTTATATTCATGTTAAGAACAAGTGTTCACATACAAGATATCACTATTACGTTTGATGTTCTACACCATGTAACACTGTTTAATCAATTTATTTATGTTTTTACATTTTCATCGAGAAACTTACTGGTGAACTTTAGCCGAGTTGTTTATTCTCGGCTCTGGTAACACCTGAGACATATTGTTGAGGGGCGACTTCTTGGGAAACAAATCACACAAAATACACAGGTATGGTCCAATTGAAAGCCACAATAAGGAGGTTTGCTGCCGAGAGCTCTAATTACCGTATCATTGGAATGTCTTTCTCTGGCAATAAGAGCCACCATAAGAATGACAAAACTCATCAGTCTTTCATTTTACTTTAAATGTTCTATTTGGTCAACTGATTTAAGCTACAAGCATCCAAAATGTTATATGGAGTGGTATAATGATACAGTGTATTTAATATTTATCAGGACTTGACCACCATGTGATATACTGTTGGTGATCAATCTGAGCATTGTGTAGTATAAGTAAAGCTATCACTCATCAAATTCTTTGTTTGCCATCTAATTAATATTGATTGTATTATGACTGTTGTTGTCCTTCATTACTTTTGAGTCTTTTTCCTTTTAATCCTAAAGTAAAGAGTATTCCATTTTTCTTGAAATATATTAATGGAATGTTTTTATTTCTGTTTGAGCAGAGTCTTTGATATTTTTTCAGTAAACATTACCTGGACTACTGGATCTGTATAATTAGTGATACTTAAACGAATTTTCAACTGTTCCACTTGGGGTCTTTGTTCTGTGTGAACATCCAGAAGTAAACTGCTCTGCCATCTACACAACAGAAGTCAAGACCCAGAAGATCTCTGTGTCTCTAACATTCTGTCTTGTCTTTGCAGTAATAGTTGCCTCCATGTCTTGTTGTGACATAGAGCTTATATAGCACCCAGAACACCTTCACAATCCCAATAGACTCACAACAAACATTCCTACATCTGTCTGAATATGTACCTTGACCAGGGTCCATTTTACCTTTCCATTGGTGGCACTATTCCCGTACAAACCTACATATGTTTCAATAAGGACCTTCTCAAAGCCCAATAGCATATTTCTTTTGTGTAGTAGAGTAGTTTACCCATATCTCCCCCTGACTCTATAGCTATGATAATGTCTGTTTTCTGAGTAATAGATCAGTTAAATTTCAATTTTTTTATATTCATATAATACACCAGTATTAAGTTTGACACTTCACAGCAAGTAACATTTTGAAGCATTTTCGTTTCGGAATCTTTTCCTGATCGGTGGAACTTTGAACAATTATCTACTTATCCTGAAAGTCAAAATATGACAGAGAATGTTATTTTCGCTGGTTTCAATGATAGGCATCTTCAATTCCGAGTTAACCAAGAGTCATAGCGATTTGTCAGTGTCATAATTAGATTATCTATCTATCGAGAAGCGGAGTTATAGGCGAAAAGGTAATTTCGATAATTTCACTGTCGCCATTTTGAAAATCACGTCAAAGATGTAGTCCATCCCAATGTGGTGATGGTGGCATCCACTTTTTATGTTGGGAGAGGTGCCAGGAATAAAATAAAATAGGTCTCCCAGGTTTCTCGGGGGGGTTCACGGCGGCATGTGGAGGCTATGGACTAATATCATTTCTGATACAAGATATTAAACTGAATAATAATATTTTCTAGTTGTCCTACCTCTGTAGCCTCTGTAAGGGCAACTATTAATAAAATACAACAAAAATAGTTGAACACAAAACAGTATTTCAGCTCATTGCCGCCAACAAAGCTACTTTCATGCCAATTCGCATGCGATAAAAACATAAATGCAGCAAACAGTGGTATGAGGTCGACACCTCCTGAATGGTCAATAATCTTTCCTGCCATAACCGAGGAAATACACTTACAAAGTGTGTGTGTGTGTGTGTGTGTGTGTGTGTGTGTGTGTGTGTGTTTCTGAGTGGACATATTGTAAGAACTTTTTATGTCAGTAATTCTAAAAGTGTATTAAGGTTCTGTTCTGAGGATTTATTCCCCCAAGAATTCCAAATTGACTTTTTGTTAATCTTAGTTTTAAATGTAGAAATCCCCCTTACAAGTAATGTCCGCGTACAAGCACAGAGTAGCCGATTGCATTAATATACCAGTGACATCCCCAATTAGTATTCACGTGAACAGTTATACCTGTATCACATGAGCGTAACTGTGGTCAAGAACTTGTATCAGATACAACCTTTGATCAGATGTTGTGTGACTTAGTTTGGACTTCAGCTCTAAATCAACGTCGCCATTTTAGCTGCTTTAATTGCATACAATACATACCATTTTAAGTGTTAGGGACGTACAAAACGGTTACAGACGTACACGATCGCTTTCTTAATTATATCTGCCATAATTCTCCAGGGTTTTCGTGACCTGTATCCTATGAATACCCGGATTATTCTCAAGGTAGCTGTATAACTTATGGACGTAATTATTTCCCTGACTAGCCAAGAACTTAACCAGATTAACAATCAGTCTTAGATTTTCAGTTTTATTTCTGGTTTTAATTATTTTCCATCAACGCTGGTCAAGGAGAGCATGAGTCATATTCGAACCCACAACTTAGAGGTCTGAAGGGTAATGATCTGACCATTTCAGAATGAGCTGTATCCAGGCTTACAATATTCTATTTATGTCAGGCCAACCACAATTTCTTCTACTTTTTTGCTGTAGTTGGTAATTGAATTTTTGGCAGTTTGTACCTGTCCTAAGGAATAATTGCAAAATAACAATATTTGCTTAGTCACAAAATTACTCGTTTTATTGTGGAGATTGCAACATAAGCATCACACCAATTGGGAATATAGAATAGTTAAAGGATAAAACATAAGATATGTCAACTATTATCGCATGATGCAAGGTTATTTTGTAAACACTGTCAGTCAAGTTTAGAGATAATACAGTTTTAAATTCCACACGCATTATGAACTGTCAGTACCAATCTATTACCTGGCCTTCACAAACCCCAAGAAAATGATGATACGGTTGACTTATAAACATGTTGTGTTAACTATCAATTTCTAGAATTACGCAATCACGCGGATATATATTTTCCAGGGAAATATAAACCATAAATAAGTCTTAGATGTCAACTCGAAAGATTTGTTAAAACTAATGCTTCTTTTTTGTGGGGGTTTTAAACAGATTCACAGGGCGCCTCCGTAGTCTAGCGGTAGCGTACTGGACCACCAATCACTACCACCCGTGTTCGAACCCGGCGTGGGCATATCTGAAGGTTGTTTCGTCTTTCACTTCGTCTCATTACCTTTGGAAGTCGCTCGGCCCATTTAGCCACAAAAGTGGCCGTAAAACATCAATCATCATCATCAACAGATTCACAACTTAATTTAATTTTACTTGTGGACGCAATCCATTACTTGCTTAACACCGTATTTGATTGTCCTTCACAAGTAGACAAATATTAACATGAAGGCCCAAATTTAAAAGGCTGTCAATCAAAACTATTTCTAAATACGTCTTGCTTTTTTACGTCTTTCTTAGTTTTTAATATTAATTTGGACTAGCTTGCACTGTTATTGATGTAAAGGTTTGTCGGATAGATATATTCACCAACCATTGTAGCTCAAATCATATATTTTTGTTTTTTCTCTTCAGAAGACGATAGCCGTACGGATTCTCAGTAAAGAGTGACAACTCATTCGATCATAGAATGTCAGATACGGTTAATAAAAACAAAACTGATAGTAACACCTCTTCTGAAGTGATTGCGGTTTCTCTTAGACCTATTGATAATGTTTGTGAATTACCAGGATGGAGCAACGCTGATTTCACCAGAACAGGCAAACTAGGTGTCTGGAATATATCTCGTATAATGGAAAGTGATATATTGCTACTACCTCCACTGGTGGCATATTCACTACAAACTTCAGAAGGAATCAGTCTGATTTCAGTTGTGACTGCACAGAAAACTGTAGTGTCCAAGGACTTATACCGACTATCAGCCAGTTACTCTCCGATATTATGCAAACGAAAGTTTGGATATATGGGAAAAACGTCTTTGTCTTTGATCATGGAATTGTCAGACCGGGAAACAGGTGTTGTTCTTGTTCAGTGTGAACGACAGATGGTGTATTCAGATGATTTGAACTAATATAATAATGATATAATTATTAACTAATGTAGTTCACATAATATGTTGGACGAACAACTGGTTTGTAATTGTGTATTTAATTTGGGATGGCAGTATACATTCTAAAATCACAAGTAACTTATTCATCATCTTACAATTATTTAAATTAGTATAAGCATGAAAGGAAGACCGAGAAACAAAAAAGTCGTATTGATCACACATACACACGCGCACACACACGCATACACAAACACAGTTAAATATATAATTATGATGTACACATTGTTTTTTGTAATGCTTTGTTTTCAAATTTGTATAACCTACATTGCCAAAATGGTAACAAATGGGGGGGTGATACAAATGTTACTTTAATTACGAATCTATTGGTAGTCCTAAGCAAACGAGAGAATCGGCTTTAACGTTTGTAAGGTGTTTATGCAGTGTTGACGTGAGGAAAAATGGATAGATCAAGAACTAGTTGAAAAAAAGCTGTGTGTGATTGCAACGTGTCTCTTGTAGTGCAGGATTTTTGGGGGAGGGGTGGATTGATGCGAAGTATTTGGCTAAAGGTTTAATTTCTTCATCTGCCACACTGATTTGCATCTTCATCAATCCGAAATAGCAGAGTGGAATGTGATCAGGGTGTCCACTTCTGCAAAGAAGCATAGAAACTTCGCCCTATGTAATTTCACAAATTGCATGAACCATGACGTCACTCCAAAGGTATCAAAAAAAATTCCAGTTTCTTATTTTTATATCTATATTAATTTACTTTCGTCGTTGGTCTTTAATTTATTAAGGTGCATTCACAAGCAGATACAATGCACAGATGATTTGACTAATATAATAATGATATAATTATTAACTAATGTAGTTCACATAATATGTTGGACGAACAACTGGTTTGTAATTGTGTATTTAATTTGGGATGGCAGTATACATTCTAAAATCACAAGTAACTTTATTCATCATCTTACAATTATTTAAATTAGTATAAGCATGAAAGGAAGACCGAGAAACAAAAAAGTCGTATTGATCACACATACACACGCGCACACACACGCATACACAAACACAGTTAAATATATAATTATGATGTACACATTGTTTTTGTAATGCTTTGTTTTCAAATTGTATAACCTACACATTGCCAAAATGGTAACAAATGGGGGGGGGGTGATACAAAATGTTACTTTAATTTGAATGCTATTAGGTAGCTCCTAAGCGAAACGAGAGAATCGGCTTTAACGTTTGTAAGGTGTTTATGCAGTGTTGACGTGAGGAAAAATGGATAGATCAAGAACTAGTTGAAAAAAAGCTGTGTGTGATTGCAACGTGTCTCTTGTAGTGCAGGATTTTTGGGGGAGGGGTGGATTGATGCGAAGTATTTGGCTAAAGGTTTAATTTCTTCATCTGCCACACTGTATTGTGCATCTTCATCAATCCGAAATAGCAGAGTGGAATGTGATCAGGGTGTCCACTTCTGCAAAGAAGCATAAAACTTCGCCCTATGCTAATTTCACAAATTGCATGAACCATGACGTCACTCCAAAGGTTCCCACTCAAAAATCAAAATGGCTGCCACGAAACTGTTTTTTGTTGTTGTCAATAGCTCGGCTTGAAGTACCACGACTGCCTTGATCGTTGTATCTTTCCCCAGGACCAAAGTGATAATGCCAGACAGTGTGATACACGCCATCCATAAAGCCCACAGAAGACATTTGGAAAACACAGTACCAGATGTTCATGGGGGATTGTTTTATTGACAGTGTCGCTACATTTAATGATACCATACACAAGAACAGTCTCTCTCTGCTAAATTACATAAAAAGGTTAGTTACTAAGTTACTGAATAATACAGCAGATCTGGGTCAATTACTTTGTAATGTAATATATTTCTATTACTTCCAAGTATTGCTATTACTATTACTATTACACTTGATATTGAATGTAATATATTACTATTACATTTCTTTCTATTACTATTGTTATTACAGGGTTCCCACAACAATTTCATTCGAAGACAGTGAAATGACAATCTGCGAGTCAAATTTTTATAATTACAGTGTCAGTGTAAGGATTGACTGAAACAGTGAAAGGCGCAAATAAAGTGTAATTTACCAATATTATTATCCATCAGATCATAGATAATAATATTGGTAAATAAAGTGTAATTTACCATATTATTATATCCATAAATAATAAATTAAATTTACCAATATACTGGACTCTATTCTTCTTCTTTTCGTTAAATATAATTTTAGTGTGATTTACTATGAACACCACATTTTAACAGTCTTTGTTATGTGCAGTGAACATTATTGTACTATGGTTTACAATCTTGAATACCACACTTTACTCTCATTTATAAAGTAGCAATGACGGACGATTAGCTTATAGTTATAATCTGATTTTCAGTTTTGGAATACAACTTTTCAACAGTGCCGGCTTTTTCGGTGTCGAAACAGAGTTAAACGGTACACAGAAATTAGTTTTTGGCATGATTATAACAGATTCGGAACACTGACGTTTAAGGTTAAAATTGCGGGAATATTACGGTATTATCGCTCAGCGGACCCCCTATAAATCCCACAATGCAAAGTGCCGCTGGTTTGTTTTGGTTTGTGACGTCATCATGCTTCAGGCTTATTGAGCGACTATTCAGTATAGCTGGAAAGATCTTCCGCCCGGACAGATGCTCTCTAAAAGACCATACATTCGAGACCCTTGTGATCATATGAATGATCTCCAAGTAGTATGTGTCTATTAAAGTTGACAACATGTGAATCCATATGACCATATAAATGTTATAACTGAAAATGAATAAACCTATTTACTAGTCTTGTATTTTCTTGCACTCAAAAATATACCCCCAATTACAACATACACCGCACAAAAAATGTAACTGTAATTGTATCTAGATACATTTGGAATGTAACTGTAATATATCCAGATACATTAATAAATTATATATCTAGATACGTAACTGTATCTATATACATTTGGAATGTAACTGTAACTTAGCTAGATACAGTAGAAATGTATCTGCCCTACGTCTGCTAACTGCTGGACAATGGTACAGCACTACTAGCATCATTAATTGGTCAATTAATAAACGCTTGATACATCAACCTACTATTTTAAATTTTCCATTCATTGGCCAAAAACAACTGCACTATTATAATGACTTTATAATGTGTTCAGATACAGTGATTTTAACTGCTTTCACTTTACCTCATTATTATGGACCTGTCCCTATAAATCCTACATCTATCTGAAAATGTACATTGAACACAGTCCACTTTTCCTTTCTGTTGGTGACACTGTACCCGTATAAACCTACATATGTCTCAATAAGGGCCTTCCCAAACCCCAATAGCATATTCCTTTAGTATAATAGAGTAGTCTACCCATATCTCACTCTGACTCTATATATGATAATTTGTGTTTTCTTAGTAATAGATCAGTAAAATTTCTATTCTTTTTGTATTCATATTAAGAAGACGTGATCACAAATAAGACATCAGTATTAAGTTTTATGCTTCACAGCAAGTAACATTGTTGAGTAATATTTCTTTCGGACTTTACATTGTCACCGAGAAAATGATCGGTGGAACTTTAGTTCAGTGGTTTATGAGATGGGATATTCAGAGTCATATTATGAATCATAACGCTACTTATCATATCAACATGGATCTCAGTTAACCATTACCAGAACGTTTTACTGTGGCATCATTCACCTATCTGTCATAAATGGAATGGCTTAAATTACTATACTCACAGTTTACTGGCTTGATATAGTTTTAAATACAGATACGGTGTTTTACCCATTACCAGTTACCATTTCGGAGTGGACATATTGTAAGGACTTTTTATCTCAGTCATTCTACACAAGTGTCGTTAGGTTAAGAGCATATATCGCGGCCAATAAATATATAGTTTTACAGATTGCCGCCAGATGTCACACTAGTTGTGATTCTTACCTGTTATGGTTGCCAGAGAAATATAGTTCTGTGCTGAGGTATTTATTCCCCCAACAATTCCAAATTGACTTTTTGCTAATCTTAGTTTTAAACATAGAAAGAAGTCCGTTGCAAGTAATGTCAGCGTACAGGCACGGGGTACCCGTTTCCAATAATATGCCAGTGACATACCTGTATCACTTTAGCGTAACTGGGGTCAACAACACGTATCACACTCAGCCTTTGATCAGATGTTGTGTGACTATTTAATATTAGTTTGGACTTCAGCTCTAAATCAACGTCGCCATTTTAACTACTTTAACCACGTATAATACAAACCATTTTAAGTGTTATGGACGTGTAAAACAGTTCCAGACGTACACGATCACCTTCTTAAGGATATCTGCCAGATACGACCCGTATCGTATGAATATCCGGATTATTCTCAATGTATCTATATAATCTATGGAACGGAGCCGGTGAAGTAGTCTTAGATTTTCAGTTATTTTTCTGGACCTGAATTTTATTCTAACCCAGAACTTAAAGGTTAGTAGGGTACTGTTCTGACTATTTCAGAATGAGCAGTGTTCAGACTAATTGTAGTGTATTTTTGTCAGACCAACCACAATTTTTTCTACTGGTTTTGCTGTAGTTGGTTATTGCAATAGAATAATTGCAAAATAACAATCTTTACTTAGTTAACACATTTACTTCTTTTGTTGTGGAGATAGCTACTTAATCATCCTTATAGAGACTTGGAATATAGAATCACTAGAGGATACTAAATTATATGTGTGGGATATAAACATATGATGCAATGTGAATGGCGTTTTTCTGGTTATTTTGTGAACACTCCCAGCCAAGTATAGATATAATATAGCTTTAAATTCCACACACATTATGAACAGTCAACACCCAACTATTATGTGGCCTTCACAAACCCCAATAAATTTATAATATGGTTGAACTATAAACATCTTGCGTTAACTATCAATTTCTATAATTACACAATTATGCGTATACACATTTTCCAAGGACGTAAATACCGCAAACAAAACTTATATGTCAGCTCCAAAGATCAGTTAAAACTAATGTTTCTTTTGTGGGTTTTTAATGACATTTTCAACATTGTCACAATTTAATTTAATTTTACTTATCGAAGAAATTGTATGAACTTGGGCCTTGGCAAGGAGACAAGTATTAATGTCAAAGCCTGGTGAATCTGTTAATCAAATTAATGTTTACATACTTCTTTATAAATTTAGATTTTAATATAATTTGAAACTGGCTTGCACTGTCATTGATGTAAACGTTTGTCAGATATATATATTCAACAATCATTGTAGCTGAATAATATATTTTGGGTTTTCTCTTCAGAAGACGATGCTTTCTCATTAAGTGACAACTCATTCGATCACAGAATGTCAAGATACGGTTAATAAAAACAAAACTGATAGTAACACCTCTTCTGAAGTGATTGCTGTTTCTCTTAGACCTATTGATAATGTTTGTGAATTACCAGGATGGAGCAACGCTGATTTCACCAGAACAGGCAAACTAGGTGTCTGGAATATATCTCGTATAATGGAAACTAATATATTGCTACTACCTCCACTGGTGGCATATTCACTACAAACTTCAGAAGGAATCAGTCTGATTTCAGTTGTGACTGCACAGAAAACTGTAGTGTCCAAGGACTTATACCGACTATCAGCCAGTTACTCTCCGATATTATGCAAACGAAAGTTTGGATATATGGGAAAAACGTCTTTGTCTTTGATCATGGAATTGTCAGACCGGGAAACAGGTGTTGTTTTAGCTCGGTGTGAACGACAGGTGGTGTACATTGGTACAGAAAATCGAAAAGCTCACCCACTTCCCAAATACCTGGAAAAGTTCAAAGATCAATATCCACGATATGAATTTGTTGTTGAGGTTAGGTACAAGCCAACTGATCTAAGCAAAGTATATGTTGCAATGATCAAGATTGCTGCCAGTGATATGGATTTTAACTACCACACCAATCAGTCTATGTATTACAGATTTTCTCTGGATGCTGCATATGAAGCGTGGAAAAGTGGTTTTCTGCGAAACTTCATAGCTGACCCTTGTGAGTATGGAGTCAGATGTTATGAAGGAAAGCATGTTAGAGAAACGTTTGCTGGTGATCAAATATATGTTACTGTTTGGGAAGATGATAATGATAAGCTAACATTGCATTTTGAATTACGAAATATTGTGGGAAATGCATACATTATGTACCAAAAGATTGTATTTTTCCCACTTAGTGATTCAAAATTATAAATATTAATCAGTCTATTTAAAAAATATTTTATAGTACATTGCAAGACTAAGTAATTGGTTGAATAACTCATTAAAACCATTATCAACAATTACTTTATCTTTGTAGATATTGTGTGTGAATGTGTACGTTTCTTTGATTTGGAAGCAAACATATTAGTAATTGAAAATTAAAATAAATGGCAAACCTTATCTGTTCGGTTACTTAGTTTTCTAGTGATAATAAGTTACTCTGGTCGTGGATTATTTATTAAGTTGCACTTATAAGCACATATAATTTACAATTGATAATAGCTAATACAATCATCATATATAATTTAACTAATGTAATTGTAATTGACACATTAAGATGAAGAACCCATAACCTTTTTATGATTTAAAAAAATGTGGGATGGCAATATACATTCCGAAACTACAAATATATTTATTCAGCATCATACATATATATTACTTCTTCAACTAGGTTCATAGTTAATAGAAGACAAAGAAACACAACTCTGACGTTGATCATACACACAAAAACACATTGTTAAATGTACAATCTATGCTAACTAATTATAGCATATGGATGTTTTTAAATATAATTTGTGGACCAATTTGATATCTTAATTGTCATCTTTTTAGCAGCTGCATAGTTTACGATATTTGATGTCAATTGTTCGTGCTAAATTTGGCTTGAATTCTATAGAACATAACTTAGAAATTGTCAACATAGTCACAAGTATAAGTAGATGGTGCGATACAAAATATAATAGAAGTTGGATAAGAAAAATATACATACAATATAAACTATAGAATATACTATACTATAAGATATATTGTTTATATACAGATGTTAGGTACTTTAACGTGAAATATGAGGGATGACTTAATATCCTATCAGGCAGCTCCTAAACGAATCTAGAATATCGTATTGAACGTTTCTAGGGTGTTCACGCTGAATGCTGATATATGGGCTAATAGATAGACCTAGAATTGGACGGAGAAAGCTTTCTATCTAATAGCGACGTATTTGTGATTGTGTACGCTTTTATGGGGGTGGGCGATGGATAGAAAAGTATTTATCTAATGGTTTAACGTTTTGATCGTCAGTGCTGAATTTTACATCGTCATCGATAAGTATTCCTATGTTACTTGTTATCTTGTTATCATTTATTTATTTGTTTAGCTATGTTCCAGTGCTAATTTGAGGAGTTGTGCTATATTTCCAGCCTTGTTACTAACTTGGTGTTATGATTTTTCCAGGTGTGTGTTATCTTGTGTGTGTGTAGTAGTTTGGGGATTTACCACAGGCTGTCGCTGACTGAGCATAGCCTCTGGAAGTAGAATAAATAAAAAAGATATCATATGTGATCATTAATTTTAGTGGCAGGCGTATGGATCTTTCTTAAGTAAAGGGAGAATAATGTCTGGGGTGATGGTGGCCTTTCTGATGAGGAGGGCGGCAATGTTGTTGTCAGTCCAGCTGTGTTGTTAATTGGTCCTTTAGTCGTTGTCGGTAGGTAGGGTGAGCTGGGCAGTTTATTAGGTAGTGGATTGGGGTAAAGTCTTGTTGGCAGTGAGGGCATATTGTGTTGTGACGGTTATTTGTTCCGTATGTTTTGGTATAAAAGAAAATGTAGTCAGCAGAGCTGGGTGTCTGCTTGTCTCTTATGAAGAAAGTTGAGGCCGGCAACTGTGCTCTTCTGATACCATTTCTGGAGAAGGGGTGTGTTTTCCGTTGCTATGCGACGGAGTTGTTGGACGAAATGACTTTATATTGGTGACTGCAGGTTCCTGCTGTTTGCTCAGCATGGAGGATTTCACTTAAACTGGTGGCCATATTGGCCTGTCTGTCAGCATGTTCGTTTCCGTCCAGGTCGACATGGCTTGGAATCCAATGGATTGTCGCTTGGGTTCCTTGTTTTTGGAAGACTTTCGCTGATTTGAAGATTTGTGATGTTATTTCAGGGTAGGTTTTATATAATCGGTTATCTTTTGTGTTTTGTCTGGAGATTTTCCATGCTAGAGCGGCCTGTATGGCATAGATCTCTGCTAGGGTGATGGTGGTGTTGTCAAGAAGTCTTCCTTGTATTTCAATGTCATCTTCCTGAATATAACAGGGGTCTTGCCGTCCTGATGGGTGCTGGCATCAGTATATATATTAATGAGTAGATTATTTTTGTTATTTGGGTCTGGAATCCTGTTGTATGCTGCTTTGAGTTATCTTCATATTGACCTCGGTCTTCACCCTGTTGTATGCTTCTTAATGGAGTAGAGATTTTGTTCTTTGGTAATGTCGGTAGACTTTACCTCTGATTTTCAGTCTTCTTTGTGAATGTTGTAATCGAGGACTTATCTCAGGTATCTATTTTAATGGTGTCACATGGAATGTATTCTCTTGATATTATCAGAATGAGGTTTGTCCAAATTTAGGCAACTTCTTTGTTTTCATCAGGTTATACTCCATCTAATGGAAAGTCATCAATTGCAATATTTAGATCATCTTGATCAACATCATCATTTTTCCACTTTTGTTGTTGTACTTTTGTTGCTGTCACTCATAATTTCTTTCCTACATTCGCTATGAACAGCAGGGTAGCTTGACATCCCTATGGATAGGAGGGTTCCTACATATATCACATAATACAGGCCGTCAGTTAATATTAGATCGAGTATATTTGGTGATTTTTCACGTATGTAAGTAGGTCCACTAGTGAATTTATGTAGTTATAGGGCTAAGGTGGTTTCTAAGACGTCCTGCTTGAGTTCGCTATTTACACGAAGGCCGTCCACATAACCCTGATAGTACATATGAACAATGTATGCCCCTAGATATGGAAATGGGTTGTGCAGCTGTTGTTGTGATTTCTTTATTGAATAGTAAAATATGATAAACATGGTATTTATAAATGATCACCTTTTTGCAAATGTATTATACCCATTATACATAATGACTGCAAGTAAGTTTATGAATAAAATCACCATCACTATTCATAGTATATCTTAGTTTAATATTTCACAGAAATAATGTGAAAATGTCATGATTAGTAGTTTAAAAAATATTGTTTCAGTTAATTAAAGTAACTACACACATTGTAACTTGTTTAGAATGTTTATCCAACAGTCTTTTGTTGACTTATTTTACAGTCATGTTTGTAACATATTTGATGTTTTTCACTATTAACTAGCAGGTCACCATTCTTATGCTGGAAGCGTTTTGTTTACCAATTGTGTGAACAAAAATACAATTCACGGCTGATACATTTGTCAGAGTTAGAGCATTTATTGTAAGATATCAATCATGCTTATACACAGATATATTGGCCAGAGATTAAAATAACTACTAATATCTTGTTAGTATTAGATGGGAAGTAATATATCTTCATGCTATAAATCATGACATTTTGATTGCTGCAGCTTACCTTAAACAACTCTACAGTTGACTAGGAAGTAATTTATATAGAAAAACTAAATATTCTTAGCTCTACCTTGCACTTTTATTCACCTTTTGTAGATGAATTACTGGACTGCAACTTGGGATCATGTTTCCTAAAGAATTAAAGATTTTTCTATTTATTTTGAGAGAAATATTTATTAAATGATCCTGATAAGTGAATTTGTTTTATCTACCTCAGTTAAAGGCAGGACCTCTTCGAGTCATCTTAATGGTGAGTGATAACTGCTGATGGTCAATAAACTGCTTGCACTTTACCTCACTGTTATGGACCTGTAACTGTAAAATCCTACACCTGTCTGAATAAGTACCTTGACCACAGTCCATTTTGCCTTCCTGGTGTGGAACTATACTGATAAAAACTACATATATCCCAGTAAGGACTTCCCAAATACCAATACTTTATTTCCGTATTCTCTTTAGGTCTGATAACTTGCGTTTCCTCAATTCTAGATCAGGATAATTTATAATGTTTTATATTCATTTTATCAATACGTATACACATATAATATATCAGTATTAAGTTTGATGTTCTACAGCATGTAACATTGTTTAATCAATTTGTTTCGGACTTTATATTTTCAACGATAACTTATTGGTGAACTTAAAGTCAGTTGTAGATTATCGACTCTGGTAAAGCCAGGGGCGACTCCTTGGGAAACAAATCCCAAAAAACACACCATATGAATCCGATTAAAATCCACAACAAATATATTTGCTGTGGAGTGCTCCAAATACAGTATCACTGGAATGTCTCTCTCTGGCTAGAAGAGCCACCATAAGAATGACAAAACTAATCAGTCTTTCATTTCTCTTTAAATGTTCTATTTGATCAACTGATTTCAGCTACAAGTATCCAAACTCTTATATGGACTGGCGTACTGATGGAGTGAATTTGGCATTTATCAGCACTTGACTACCATGTGAAATACTCTTGATCATCAATCTGACCATTGCGTAGTATCAGTGTGATATCATTGTGTAGTTTGCAATCCAATAAATATTGATTGTATTATAACTTCTGTTGTCCCTCATCACTTTTCAGCTGCTGCCTTTTAATTCTAAACTACACAGCATCTCATTGTTTTTTAAATAGATTAATGGCAGGTTTTTTGTTTTGTTTGTTCACAGCCTTTGATTGTTTCGGCAAACATTACCTCGTCTGCTGGATCTGTATAATTTGCGATAATTAAAAGAATTGTGAACACTTCCACTTGGATTACACCAGAGTCTTTGTTCTGTGTAAAACTCCATAAGTAGACTACTATGTCATTTACATGACAGAAGTCAAGACCCAGAAGATCTATTCGTTGCTAACTTTCTGTTTTATCTTTGCAATAATAGCTGCTTCCATGTCCTACTCTTGCATAGAGTTTATATTGCACACAAAATACCTTCAAAGTGCCAAGAGACTTGCAACAAACATTCTGAACTATGTCAGTCACTGTCAGACCAATCTTTGTAAAATTATAAACTGACTACAGAGATGTTCATCTAGCTTTATTTTACTACCGGTATCTGAATATGACTGAGAAATCAACATTATGCCAATTTTAAATTCGCTATATAGGGGATGGTTTATTTCGAGTCAGAATAGTACTTTTAGTACCAACCGGTCACTCAATACTCAACAGAATACTTTATTCTGGCTTCATTAACCTATCTGTTTTAAATGAGCTTATCTAGTTAATATAGGCAACTATATTGATGTTTTAGATATAATAGTTCCCAATCTAATTACATAAAAGAACTAGACTCACAATGTTCTGGCTTTATTATATATACGATATTTACATATGTTATTATAAACAGACGTAGTATTAAATGATCTTAACAAAATATCTTACTAAAATTATGTACACAGGGTTGGCAGGTTTTTACACAGACGTTATAAACACCGTTAATTAACATTTATTAACGTCATGTAAAACAGGTCTTTTAACAACTCAATGTTTTAAAATGCAGCTATAAAATAGTACAATATAACAATTTCCCAATCGACAGAGAACACGAAACCGTTATGAGGCGCTCTAATCGTTTACGCGACACCCGCCATTTCATCACAAAGCAGCTGACCGCTAAACAACGTGAACGGAAGCAATTTGTCCTCCCTATGTATCGAGATCTGAAAGTGAATCCTGATAATCAAACACAATTAGTTGACGATAACCTGTTTGTAAAAGGTAAGCTGCAAACGAGTGCCATCACCAAAACACCAGACATAGTAGAGATCCTCATATTGTTTCACGTAGATCGTGTTTCATGTCTAATTGTTTTATTTGTCAAGCGCCAAAATTATGGAGCAATCTTCCAAATCAACTGAAGGAAGCTAATTCGTCAAAAGCATTTAAGAACCAAGTAAAGCGTCATTACAAAACTACATCTTGAACGTCGTCTAAAACAGGATTTACCCAGGATGGTTTCCAGGGTGGGTAGTTTATTGGGGAGAGGGGGGTTGATTAATTTATATCCAAATGTGTTTTATGTTAATTAAATTATAAGTAAAATGCTTGGCTGAAATATAATAAATGTATGCACTAAATACGCTCTATCCGGCCTCCCAGTCTTGTAAATGAAATGTATTATACACACTTATTGTATGAATACTTTCTGTCTGAGAGGACACGGAAATTTATTTCTTATGTATGACCATAAGTTTGTTCGAAATGCACATAACTTTGTCTTTTGTAAAAATAATTGTATAATTGTATATTTGTTATCTGTACTATCTCGAAATAAATATCTATCTATCTATAATACAAAAGACATAACAAAGCCCATGAAATTCAGAGATAAATTCTATCAACATTACCAAAGAACAAAAACGCAACTCCATTATGATGTATACACAGGGTGAAGACCGATGTCTATATAAATATAAGACTTGTGAAAATAACAAGTTAGTAACAAGACTGGAAACATTGCACATACAAAATTGGAATACTTAAACTTATTAGAATGAGAAGCCGATGTACATGTATATGGTGAACTCAGATATCTGAAACCCTAAAATCACCAAGAGCAATGAAATTTTGAAGCTAACTGTTGCTGAATATGTGATTACGCTCAAGCATCTCACTGCTACATGACAGTTTAGTGATTTCTTCCGCAAGCACTCGGGGATCACCTAATTTGTGGTCTTCGGAATGAAAACAATCAACGTAGATTGCCTACTACACCAAAGTTAACGTTTCAAATTGCAAAAGATACACCACTGGTCGTGGCACTGGCCATTAAAAGCGAAGTATCAATTCGTTCGATGGAACCTAGTAAACAGGTTTACAAGGTGAGTAGTTCTCTACCTCAAGGGTCCCATAAGAAGAAAACATACAAGGAATCACACGATAATTCCAGAGTAGCCAAAACGGAATGTTACCGTTCTGGGGCTGATCATGAGGCACTAAAATGCCCGTACATAAAATCTTTGTGCCACGCGTGGAATAAAATTGGATATTTAGCACGAAAATGTCGCAGTGGACCAGATACAAGATTTCACAAATTAGTAAAATAGATAACATCTCCTGAAGAGGATGCTAGTAGAAAAAACGTGTCTACACAGTATATACCTCTAATGCAGATTCAATTAGTGTGACGGTAGAATTATACGGTAAGCCAATCGTTATGCAGATTGATACTAGTTCGGCTAAGTCGCTGATCCCAGAAACAATGTTCAAGGAACATTTCGCCAATTTACCAGTTACCAGGAGTTATATGGTCTTACGTACCTACAACCATGAGACGATCAGTAAAGAACTGAAATTAAATTGGACTAACATATTAGCTGTGGCAGCAAGTGAACATATGTCAGTTAAGTCCGTGTTGGATAGACATCGCGCTGTTTTCCAGGAGGGATCAGGCACTGCCAGATAATACAAAGCACATATGTGCATGAAGGACAACACTCAACCGAGGTTTAATAAAGCAAGGCCGGTGCCATACGCAATACGTGACAAAGTGGAAATGGAGCTTTCCAGGTTGGAAAAGAAGAAAATTATCCAGAAAATGGACCACAGCGTATGGTCTGCTCCCATAGTGGTGCTGCCTAAGGCTAACAAAACAGTCAGAATATGTGGAGATTTCAAAGTCACCATAGATCCAAAGGTTGAACTTGAACACTATCCATTGCTCAATGTGGAGGACCTATTTGCGTCCCTAGCAGGAGGCAAGGTATTCACAAAGTTGGACTTATCACAGGCATTCTAGCAGCTGGAACTGGATGTGGGGTCACAACAGTATGTAACAATAAACACTCACAGAGGGCTTTATCGTTACGTACGTATGTAATACTGTGTAAGTAGTGCCCCTAGTATCTTTCAGTCTGCAAGGCATGAACCATGTCATGTACTACCTTGATGACACTCTTATCACAGGTGAAACAGAGGAGGAACATATACAAGTACTGGATAAAGTATTAGCACGTCTCCTTAAGAGTGGTGTCAGAGTTAATCTGGTAAAATGATCTTTAGCTCAGAAGTCAGTGACTTCGCTAGGCTATCGTGTAGATGCTAAAGGTATCATAACCCATACGACATCATAAAAGCTGGAAGCTATCACTGAGTCTGAGAAACCGAGAGATGTCAAACAATTGAGATCTTATCGGGGTTGATTAATTACTACGAAAAATTTGTTCCCCAGGTGGGACTACGTAAGAATATGTAAGTCTGAAGTTTGGAATAAACAAAGTGAAGCAGTTAAACATTGTTTTATGTAGTACCAAATACTACAACATGGTGGCAATGGTAACTATACCATACTAATGAACATTTAGAGAACGTCTACGGGTGCCACTACGACAGAAAAACGAGCTACATGCGTGATTTTAGCATCGAATACCGAGTATCCTTTAATATCGCCCAAACCGCGTTGACAGCCATAGATAGCACGTGTATACTCTGTCCGAGGATAGAAACACAGGATGACACATCATATGCCTACAATGGATTGGTCTTCCCAGGATATATGTCACGTTTTATGTTTATACAAACAGAAGATAGAACTATATCTGGAAGATGAAAACATCGTTGACCCGGTATATTAGAGCTAATTATCGCGAGTACGCCACATGAAGAGTTTAGGAGAGACTTGATCGGTAAAGAAAAGTGCTATGCAATAGCTCAGATTCTCAAAGAAGGCCGCAAGTTCAAAGCTATGATGGCTGATCGTGATCAGTTACAACAGATGGAGAAAGGCTTAGAAGATATACATTTTATTCGGAAGGAGATAAAGTGCCAGAATTGTGGGAGAAACCACACGCCACGGAAGTGCCCTGTGTATAATGATGAGTGTCGATTGTGTGGAAAGAGGGCATTGGGCAAAATGCTGTCCAAAAGCTCATCCACCTACAAAGAGAAGTCCATCTGAAAAACAGTATCAAAGGAAGCTATATTAGAAGAAAAGATCACACAACCAAGGAAACAAGACTGTTGACACTGTAGAATATGAAACGATGGTGAAACATTCGAACCGATATTCTACTCGATAACTGTGAGCAATAAGTGTTTAGACAGTGTCATGACACATGAGACTCTGCATACACCACACTTGATGTACAACCACCAGGGCTCACAGGCAGTGGCTATAAACTGCGATTAAAGATAGACACTGGTGCATCAGGTAACACTTTGCCCACTCGTACATACAGACAAATGTATGGTAATGACAACAAGTGGCTGAAACCTGTTGGGGGCATCAGATTAATAGCATACAATGGTGAAACCATACCATGCTTAGGCTATATTGAGATGTCTGCACGATATCTAGAAGGTAATATTATATTGTTATTACTGTTAATGGACACACCACTGCTTTGTACAACATTCCAGGCACTAGACGTGTCCCATCCGCGAACTGGTTCTCGCAAGAATATGTAAGTCTGACGTTTGGAATAAACGAAGTGAAGCAGTTAAACACTGTTTTATGTAGTACCAAATACTACAACAATCATAAGCCACTTGTTACCATTCTCGGTCCGAAAAAAAAGCAATGCCAACTCTAGCAGCGTTACAAATGCAGCGTTGGGCCTTGATGTTACAAGATTATACTTATGAGATTGAGTATCGCCAATCTGAAGATCATGCAAATGCAGATGCATTGTCACGATTACTGCCATCAAAGGAAAGTGCCACTGATGAAGCAGAAATATTTCAGGTATCAAATGTACATGATTTGCCAGTTGATACATCAGATATTGCAGAGAAAACACACATCGTGACCCCACTACTGGCACAGGTACCTGAGTATGTACTACCTGGATGGCCAAATCACGTGGATAAGCAACTACACGCGTATTTCACGAAGCGACATGAACTGTCAACAGAAAGGGGATTTTGCTATGGGGGTCACGTGTTTATCACCAAGCAATGCTAGCAGAGCTGCATATCGAGCATAGTGTAATCAGCCAGCCTAAGTCATTCGCACGTAGCTATCTGTGGTGGCCTGGAATGGATGCAGCCATTGAGAATATGGTGCAGAAATGTCCTGTATGTCAGTCAGTGAAAAACCAACCCCTGGTGGTGCCACTGCCTCCATGGCCATGGCCCACTCGTATATGGCAGAGGATCCATATTGACTTTGCAGAGAAATCCGGTAAACACTACCATATTGTAGTAAATAGCCATTTTAAATGGTTAGAGGTAGTATCTATGGGTTCTACACCGGCGAAGAAAACGATAGATGTGCTGAGGGGGGTGTTTGCATACCATGGCCTTCCGGGGAAGGTCGAGTTAAATAACGGTCCACAGTTTATAGCACAAGAGTTTTAAATATTTATGCAGAAGAACGGAATCAGGCATACTCGGATAGCGCCGTATCACCCAGCATCGAACGAGGCAGTGGAATGATGTGTCCAAACTGTGAAACAATGGTTACGTAAACGTTCTTCAGATAATCAAACGTCTAAAGAACGTCGGCTTGCTAACTTCCTACTACGCTATCGCTGCACTCCACACACAGTAACAGGAGTATCGCCAAGTGAACTCTAAGCGACGACTAAGAAATCGCTTTAGTCTACTGAAACCACATCTGGTCAAAGACATTGAAGAAAAACAGCAGAAACAGAAAACGCAACATGATCATAGTGGTGTAAAGCTTCGCGATATGGTAAAAGGAATGTTCGTAATCACCATTATTTTTCTCCAAAGTTTGAGGACATCGTAGTTTCCTAGTTAATTTGTTATATTATTGCAAAGTAGTCTTCTCCCTAAAAGGAGAAGGATGTTGCGTGAACCTTTTCTGATCCGCATGCATCAGTCATGATGTTCTGGTGCGCATGCGTTAGTCATGACCGTTGTTGGCTCTTGTAAAATGGCTACGAAATAAAGTAAGCATGAAACACTGCAATTCTGATTAAAATGTACTCAGTGTTCCGTTATCACACATATTTCAGTAACTGTGTGACTTGGGTTATTGGATGATTCATTAGATGGGTAACATTAAACTAAAGAGGGATGGGTGTTATATATTTATATTATACTATGCAGTATGAATTACACCATAATGTGCTACCACATATAGAATAGCAATTTTAACTGACGCATGCGCATTTGTGTACTAAAATAAACGTGTTCCCGCCCATGTTGGCCGTGATCTTGTATTGTATTTCAATTGTGTAATTATACCCCAAATTACCACAAGCATCTAAAATCAACTTACATACAGAATGTACGCAGAGCTTGACAGAAAAAGAAACAACTGCTGAGCTGCTAACAATTACGATTTCTGCGGAATCATTACGATTTTCTGTTCTTCATTACACCATTACGATACATCTACCTTTTCCCGTAATGGTTCCATATGATGCAGTTCTGTTACTGTCTTAGCCGCACACTGTATTACACTGCTTCCATTTATTCGGGGTGTATCTCCAGACTGTCGCTTGTTCAGCACAGCTTCTGTGGTGCTTATCACACGGTAGTTGCTCTAAACCGCATGGTATTGAAAGCCTTTGCTACGCCAGCTAATCGGAATGGTGCATTTTTTCCCTAGGAGGGCCCTGAATTTTGTGGGGGTGATATATTATTTTCCTATGCAGGGGATGAACACTTTCATACAATGTTTCCTGATACAGAGATTGTGGTGTATTATACAAATGTGACCATTAGGTGCTGCCACCGCACGGTTATAATTGTATTTTTTGTATCACGAGACCACGTAAGAGAACATTAAACCAGGCTCCGCCATGTTGTAACAAGAACTCGTGTGTTGTTTCATTTCGTGAAAACATTACATGGTATCAGAAGTGGACAAAATGAGTCTTAAGCCACCAGGAAACCTTAGTTTTAACGAGAACGCCTTCCGTAACCATAAAGTCTTAAAATTATAAACTGCATTAACATTGTAGCTGCAGAAAATTTAATACCATGGACAAGATTTGGGCCATGTCATAAATATTTCAGCTTTGTTTTCACTTACACAATAAATTACACACCTTGCTGATAAGACAACACTCTTTTGGGTCCAGTATAATAGTTCCCATGACATGAGAGTTGATGTAGTTTACCGTGGAATCAGTTCATATCCTCAGCTTTATGAAGGCATGGATGACCTTAAAACAGTATAATTAATGGGAAACAATTATATTCTATACTAACTGGAAGTAAATTAAGAATGTAGTAACAGATAAGAATATCACATAATTGGTAATTATATATAGGTAAACATATAGAAAAGTGGCCCAGCCACAAGCAAACATTAATGCATTAGACTGAATGTACTGAAGCTGAATGAAGTGCTGGATACATTGTTATCATGTGCCTGTCAACAAACTAAACTGATCAGCAGTCTTATATCCTCCTTTTCTACTATCAGTCTGATACTATGGGAACATAATAATACTAAATGATGCCTAACCTCATCCATCATTTCTGGTCGCAGTGTTCCAATGTCATGTCCAGTAAGTTTTAATTCTTCCACTATGGTCATAAGTGACCGTGATTTGTGATGCCGTCACCAGACTTGTGATGCAGCAAAATGGGGCATTTAGTCATGTAGTGTGTTGGAACGTTTATATGTAGCATATATCCATAGGTGCTCCCTATTAAAATATGATTAAATAACACTTAGAACACTAAAAGTTGAATATAACACCCAGCTTATATATTGTTTACAGCAGAGATTATTGGAATGCTTATTAGATTTTGTTTTGTGAATATTATTTCTGTATGTCCCACCCCAAAAGCTTATCATATATATATATATATATATATATATATATATATATATATATATATATATATATAAAATCACCAACATTTTCTTGATTAAAAAAATAAATATTAATGTACCATACTCGGGGTTTTTTCAGCAGTTGAACTGTAGTTTTCATTTGAATCTAAAGGTGACATCTGGATGGTTCCAACAGGACACTCCAAATGAGATGGTGTTTGTTGTGTTTTATAGATGTTGGATAATTTCTGGTATTGTGGTGTATAGGAAAGAATGGAGAGTACTGGTTGTTGTGGAGCTTTCATAGTATTATTTAATGTTGTTGTGTCTGGTGTATTTTGAATGAAATCGTTTTGCATCTGGCTTGTTTCAGTTACATCTGTGTTTTGATTTCCAGTGACTTTGTTCAGAGAACTGTTCCGGTCTAGTTGAGGTATATGTTGTGTCCTTTTTTTGTGTCCTTGTAAGAGAAGAACAATTAAAATTAGTAATATTGAAAAACTACTTGTGCTTGGCACTTTCTGTTTAAATACAAGAATACTCCTTATTTTTGCTTCTGCTGGGCTGCAAAACCATAGTAAAACAGGTTTATAATATGGACATATTTGTAATTGATCACAAACAATAGGTATAACAAAATAAAGGTGAATGTTATTATCTTAATTGGAATATTAGAAATTATTATTAGTTGCTGAATGGTTACCTTTCGTTTCGTTTCTGGGGCTTGTTTGTTGAAATATATTTCAGCTTTTTGGCCTTTGGTATAAGCATAACACGATCTTCATGCTCTGTTGCAGCTTGGAGTAAATCAGAAACTGTTTCGAAATCTTGACAGCTTTCCTCAACACATTTTCATTTTTACACAGGTATGTTATATCCATTATGTGTGTTATAACTTCTCTGCATCTGTTGGCCACCTTCTTATACTTGTCTGTGCTGTTGTCATCATGTAATTTGTTATTTTGTGATGTTTTGGATGATAAATCATCTACTCTTCAGTTACCAAACTGTTCAATAGATGAAGGATAGGAATTGATAGGAATTAGTATTCATTACTACTAACTCAGTTTCATTAACTACTGAGATTTCCAGTTTATCTAAAACAAAGTGGGGGTTATTATGGTAGGACAGTGGTAGATGCTCACATATACAAAGCCCAGCCCGAATAATTGCACAAACATGTTTGCACAGCCAACGTGTGTTAGTGACAAGTGCAGTGTGGGAAGGTGTCATCAGTGATGGTCACCTGATACACTCTATCACTGGTACCCTGCACCTCATATTTTCCACTGCTTAGCTGCTGGATATATTCTGATGTACTGGTGTTTGATGATTTAACAAATCTCTCCATCATGTGGCTGATAAACTCTCTTGGACGATTGTGTAGAAAGTGTGGAATTTCATCTATGTACATCCTGTACTTAGAACTTTGTTGAATATTTGCCCTCTTGTAACTGAAATATATGTTTCAGGTGATTACAAAAGTACAAAATCGTGGTTAAAAACTAGCTCAATAAATCATAACCACGATAAACAATAACATGCAATTTTAGAGGAATTTTTGTTTATATTCATTTCATTGAAATGATAATAATGTATATTTAATAAAGTGCCCTTACTCGAATACCATCAAAGTCAAGTCTTATTCCTTTGCATTCCTGTATATATTTCCACATGATCTTGTGTGACAAAATTTCTCCAGCTGAATAATAAAACAATAGTACCGGTAATTAATACAGCTAGCATTACACTATGCATAATAAAACCATGTAATTTATCAATACCAAAACAATTTAACATCATAAGTATTCTTTTTCCCCATATTTAATAGCAATTAAGTCATCATGCACAAGTCTGCACTTTCAGTACATGATTCAGTATATTCTACACTATACTAAATTCTTCATAGGATTGGTGTATTATTTATTATCATAATATTAACATAAAATACAAACAAAAAACACATTGATCAAACTAATAAACATGAAAGGGACAGAGAAATCCTCCATATAAACAAGACCATGTGCTTTTATTTACCTGTAAACAAAGACAATTGGCCAATCAGGAGAGAGTATTTTATTCAAGTGACAATCATAATGCCAAAATGGACGTTTACCAGCCAATATCACCAGTCCACCCAAATCTCTCCCATCCTTCAAGCATGATTCTTATATTAAGTAAATATTTATAAATATGATGCCTGAAATGGTTACAGCAGTATATTTTGGCATTATTTCAAATCAGGAAACTATCGGATGATAAATATCTGCTGAAAATCAGTTCAAAATCCAGCCTACAATAGGGAACAGTGCTTTTTAGCGACGGCTGGTGAGGTATCGGCGAGTGTTTTAAACTATGATACTATTTTCCACCGCGAAGAGCTCCAAATCAGCGGAAAATCATTCTATGGTAAACGAACAAGAGACTACCACATATCTGCCTCAAAATGGCAGTAGCCCGTCGGGCTAGTGTTTTAGACTACTCACTAACCTGAAGACAAAATCCACACATCCCGGCGTCTGGGATTCCGATTTTTCCGGCCCTGGACCACTGCCATATTTTTGGCTATCTCTGTAGCAGGAAACATTGTACGAAAGAGAGTCTCCTGCATAGGTAAAATACATAACCCCCACAAAATTCAGGGCCCTCCTTGAAAAAATGCACCATTCAGATTCACTGGCGCAGCAAAGGCTTTCAAGTCATGCGGTCTAGAGCAAATGCCGTGTGATGAGCACCACAGACGTTGTGCTGAACAAGCGACAGCCTGGGAATACTCCCCGAAATACAAGCATGCAAGCCGTGTGTGGCTAAGGCAGTGACAGAATTGCACCATGTATAATTATTACGGGAGAGGGCAGATTTATCGTAGTTTTCAGAGTACAGGCGTAATACAACAGAAAATCGTAATGATTCCACAGAAATCGTAATGGTTGGCAGCTCTGGTGTTAGTAAGTGGAGCAGTCTCCCAGTTTTGAAGAGGTGCTCAGTGGCATCTCTCAGGGCAGCGTCCTTGGGCCATGGCTTTTATCCTGTTTGTAAATGACATGCCAGAGGCCATACATGGATACATTCAATGGTCTACAGAGAGACGTGTTCAGATATCGATCAACGTCACCTACAAGCAGACTTAGATGCTCTAGAGCAATTTTCAAATGAATGGCTGCTAAGATTCAAAACCAACAAATGTAAAGTCCTACATATAGCATTAAGAAACCAGCATCACAATTATAAGATGCCAAAAGAAGGCCAGAGAATCAATTTCCAAGAAACCAAACTGGAAAAGGGCCTAAAGGTGCATATTGACCCACTGCTGAATTTCAGTGCTCCCTGTGAAAAATAGGTCACAAAGGGAAACAAAATCATTAACTTGATTAGAAGATCTTACAGATGCCTAAATGAAACATCATTGGCAAAGCTCTATACATCACTAGTAAGTCCACACCTAGAGTATGTCAATGTTCAGTGTATTGGCCCCAGTTTAGAAAAAAAACCTGTCTGTTGCTCAAAATATGCAGAGAAGAGCAGCCCGTATGGTACTTAGCTTAAAGGAGTACTTTGCTCAGGTTTGGCTATGGCCAATGTATACTCCCTGTTTTAAAGTGTATGGGTTTCTCTACCGATTACTACTGGCATTTGTTTCCATTTAGCAACGAGAAAGCATATTTTATAGTAAGTCGGGGGGGGGTGGGGGCTGGCATTTTTTTAAACATCTATCTTTGTTGGGTCTGGCTTGATACCTTCGCTCGTGTAGATGTTTCCGAAGAACGGTATGCTATCGCGTTTAATTGTACACTGTTTACTGTTGAAAAACCTCTTTGGGCAGCTCTCTCCATGAGCTTGAACAGGTTCACATCATGTTCCTCAGCTATTGTACCACATACACCAACATCATCAGCGATGCTGATTATGCTATCTAATCCTTCAAGGATCTTATCCATTCGTGCCTGGAAAATGTCCTGCGAGACATTTAAACCAAATGGAAGCCTCCGCTAACAAAATCTTCCGAATGGTGTACGGGATGTGGTAAGTAACTGGGATGGTTCATCGAGATGGACGGACCAATATCCAGCTTTGGCGTCTAGCTTACTGAAGTACTTGGCTCTTGAAAACACTAGGTTCAGCTCTTCGACTGTAGGAATCTTGTGTGCACAATGTCTGAGGCTGCTATTCAGTTTCAGTGGGTCTGGACAGATGCGAATCGAACCATCTTTCTTTGAGCTGAAAGCTAGACTAGAACACCAGTCAGTGTGCTCTTCCACTTTGCCTATGACACCTTGATTTATGAGTATTATTTGATGCCATTAATTTCCAACTCCAAGATTTGTAAGCCAATCAGCGAGTGATACGTTACCAGTGCTTAACGTGCCGACTTCCGGTTATCGTTCCAACATGTAAACATACTGGATTATTGTGTTGGATTACTTTGTATATTGTCATAATTACCCAGTCATAGCCTCAAAATTATGAACCAGTATACTATAATTTTGAATTATAAATTACTGAAAGTACTAAGAGTGACACAGAAACAGAGTTCATAAATACCGAGAACAATCAACATCGAGTCGGAGCTGTCAGCTGTCATTTCAGAATGGGGTTCGTGCGAGCAATGCATTTCAATGCCTACAGCTAGATCTAGAGAATGTACATTTTGTTGTGAATTATCCAAACATATACATGCAGCTTAGATCTTATTACTTCAGACATTGTATTTGTAGATCTATGCTGGACTTTAAATCTACTCTGGAATTTAAATAACTAAGACAAAATTCACATAACTGAAGAACACTTTATTCGTTTTTGATTCTTTACATATCATACAGGCAGTTCACTTAAACCTGGCCCCAAAAACAGAATTACTATAACATCATGTGTTCAACAATCAATAAGAAACACATAACATGAATAAGATGGTGTATATGAGGGATATCATGAAATTATTTAGTCTGATAAATGAACTGTTAATATTTTACAGTTAAGATCTTATATATATATATATATATATATATATATATATATATATATATATAGAAATGACTTAATTATGTTCTTATTACAATATTTGATACATAGCTGTACCCAATGATATTACACACATGCAACGCATTTTATTGAGACAGCTAGGTAATATATACCCTTATCAATATGACATATGGTTTAGACAAAAAATAAGCATCTACATATACTTCACAAAGTGAAGTAATTTTGACAAAACATTCATCTTCTATAGTCATTAGTTTTTCACAAGTTACAAGATTAATATGTATATTTCAAGGCAATTCAAATAATTCCACTTCAATGTTCAATCAATATTACAACTAATTTGGTCTATTATTAAAAACATACAGTGACATGAATGTTGAAAACACAGCAATGAAGATGGGTTGAACTGCATCAATCTCATACATATGTAATTGTCTAATTACAAACATGATAAAGGAGTAAAAAATGTGTTAATAGGTATTTTATTCATGAATATTAGGGGTTGAGTAAAGGTAATTAATACATAAAAATAACTGAATAACGTATCAGCCACAAATGATTGCAATTAATAAATATTATATATGTGAACGTTATGACATAATCGCAATAAAGGTACAGTCCACTCTAATAAATATGTAATGCTTAGAACAGTAACCAAAAATTTCACAATAATAATCACCAAATATACCTGATTCGAAGGCGGGAAGAAGAAATTGAAATGCTCTGACGTCACATCGGCGCTCTCTAAACTGACGCGGATTATAGTTTCTCTCGAGGATTAATATCTGAGCCATTTTGAATCATCTTTCTCTTGTCAGGTTCCTTCTGGCTCAAAAGTGATATGGTTGTGTGTCATTCATGACGTAATTGTAACAAGATAATGCCGTTTAATTCTTTGCTCACATTTGTTTACATGCTTTTGTACGGGCTCTACAGACTTCAGGTCAACTGAATACACCCAAGTGATGTCAGCATTCAGGAGCTTCCAGTCGCTGTACTAGCTTCAAAATGGCGGTGCCCACATGCCATTAAAGTCTATTAATCAGCACTTTGAACTGGGTTATTTAACATGTGGGTATTCGTTTATACATTTTGACATTATTTATGTTGTTTGTGAGTATAGCTGTATTTGAAATGACTATCCCTTTAATGGGAAGACTAAAATAAGGGCAGACCTAAGACCTGATATAACTAACCATAAGGAATCATATGTGACCTACATATTGTTGTCAATCACACTCATTAGCCCCGCCTTAGTTCGATCTTAGGTCCGCCCTTATTTTAGTCCCGCCCACTAAGGTCATAACGTTCACATATATAATATTATTAATTCCAATCGTTTGTTGCTTGCACGTTATGACGTAAATTATACGTATTTCCCAAGCAGTAGATTATATTGACATGGAACTAATCCGGGTATCATGAAACTTCCGTTACTCCACTTGAGTATTTTTTTTTTCAACTAACTACTTTTACTTGTAACGAAGTAGTTTTATTTGTGGTAACGTTACTTTTTACTTCGTTACTTTCATTTACCTCATATGACTTAACAGATAGCTGATACAATTGCTGCCAATTATCATTATACGTTCTCATCAACTTGTATATCTTTGGTGAATTTTATGGTAAAGATATGTGTATGGTGTGTATATGATGTAATATTGAAGTGAGGTTTATAAGAATGCTAGCATTTGGTATACGTTACAGCTGATAATCACGAATATTCAAGACTTGTTATAATTTTGCTAGCCTATCTTTGAAGGCTCACTTTGTTATACAATGTTTAATTAAAAAAAAAAAAAAAAGATTCATCGTAAATTAAATATTGTTTAATCGCATTGGCGACACAAACTTTGAGAATCAGCTTTTAAATGCTGAAATTCACAAATTCAGACAACGTTTTATATGTAAATTATGAAGGTTTGTTAAGTTCCCCAAACATTTATACACTGTATTGGGAAGATTGGTTCTCTCTTCTTTTTTTCTTCTGTTAGTATAACTTTAGGTGATTGTTTGAAGTAACGCAACATAGCTGATGTTTTTCTTCTTCTTCTATTTAATCAGTTTTGTTTCGGATTTAATAAAGAATCTCCCGATAAAACAGCAGAAGCAATAATTGATCAGGCAGAAAGGAAGAAGGAACCAGCAAAGAAGAAACAAAGATATACATACAAGTATCAAGATAAATGGACGGTCGATTACCCGCGGGTATGTAAAAGTCGACAAGGATGCCTTTTGCAAAGTGGATCACGGAAGCAAGAATGATTTGAAGAAGTATTCAATCGCAGAGAAAAACACCCGGCTGCAGAAATCGCAGAACACCATAGCTCCTGTGACGAACTTTTTACTGTGAATGTAGATACAGAAGATGTAATTCGAAGCGAAACTCTGTTCACAAATTTCGTTGTGGAGCACAACTTTCCGTTTGGTGTGACAGACCATTTTACACGCCTATGCAAGCAAATGTTCACAGATTCGAAAATAGCTAAGAAATTCTCCCGTGACCGAACCAAGACGACGATGATTGTCACAAATGTCATCGTTCCAACTTTGGAAGAATAACTTGTGAAATAGTGCAAAACTGGGCCTTTTTCATTTGGGTGTGACGAATCTAATGACACTAACCAGCAGAAAACTCTAGCAATAGTGGTTAAATACTTTGATGAGGTGAGGGGAAAAGCAGTCACAGGAATCCTGGACATGCCAATTTGCTATTCTGGCTGTGGGGTCTGCCCACATATGGTAGAGAAAGAAGTGGACATCAGACAATCAGCACAGACTGCGTTCTTCAGTTAAGGTACTGGACTTAAATGTTGGTTTATGTAACAACAAATCCATATTGACTGTTTTTGTACTTGGTGCTTAACAATGAATTGCTCAGTGTTGTCTGTTTGCTTATGCCATAAGTAGGTATGCATTTTAACTTCCTATTTTCAGGGGTATGAGACAGTTCTATGTACCAGTGGTAAAGAAGATGGTGGCCAAGTGAGGCTTTTTGGACCCAGACAGGAGAGGCGACATCCCTTCCTCTGTTGGTAGGTATCGTCAAAAGCAATTGTCAAAATTAATTATAATAAAAATGCTACTGATATTGGTGATAAATTATTATAAATATGCATGTATGTAGTTTAGTATACAAACAATGAATGCACCAATTTTATAGCCTGTGATCAAGTGGATAACATCTGTTATTCACAATGTGATAATAAAAATGTGATAATCTGTTCAATGTTGGACTGACAGAACGTTGTTTCTTTTTATTTTTTTATTTTTTCTACATTGAGGCCTGTAAATTGGATTTATTTGCAGGTTGTTTGGTTTAAATGTTCTAATGATGTGCTAATAAAATAGCGTAAATTTGTTTCATTCATAATTTCATGGGCTATTACTATTCCAAGTATGCGTCCGCAAAGGTCGCGTTGACCGGTTCGTGGTTGGCGTAACAGCTCGCGCGCAATCTCCTCCATGGAAATTTACAAATGTTGACAGGTGTGTGACAGGCTCATTGACATGAAAGAAAATTCTTTCAGATCAATGATTATAACTAAGAAGAGTATCGGGAAAGGTGTCCGAAAGGTTTCTGGTTAATTTGTGAAATATGTAGTACGCTGCACGGACTGGATTGATATATATTAGAAATATAAACTGTTATTAAAAAAAACTGTGTATAACATGTTCTGTTATTATGTCTTTTTAACGAATTGGAACAGTTTCTAAAACTTATTCAAATGAGTTGAGCGATAATTGAGGAAAATTAGCATACTCCAGTCACGTGGGAAAGTGAAGTTGTATACAAAACTTATGTGCAATTTTGTACTTGCCAAACGGTCAAAGTCAATATGTTATGTTGTAGAGTTTATGGAAGTGATCGTTAGCGTTGGTTGAAAGTGTACAGGGTACGTAGTATGTTCTAATGTAATTTGATGATTTATTCTAGAGATATCTTGCTTTGCGTCACGTTCGTGTGATATAGTTTTTGTTTTGAGATTTTACATTAACTAGTATCTGTAAATAATACGGTTAGATTATAAATGTTTTTTTCTCAATTTTATTATCTGGCACTTTCTTTAATACGATGCAATGTTATCACTCGGTAAATAAAATGAATGGTTCTAGAAATGGTTTATTTTGTGCGTATTGACCATAAACTTTATTGCTTTGTCTAATTGTAGGAATGAGGTGTGATTGAATAAACGATAGAATAGTCAATTATTGTTATTTATTGCGTTTTTGTAAACTCACCCACACGTCACACTAAGAAAAGTGTGTGTGTTTTTTAAGTTTCAAGGTTCTCAGCCAGGTAGTACATACTTTAAAACGCGCCATGCCTTTGAGCTAATTGGGCTCTCCGCCTTAACTAAGCAGCCCCTTTCAAAACTCCGAACTCATGTGGTCTCGAATCTACTATATTCCTATATATTCTACTCTACAAACTCTACTCGAAACTGTACCAAAACTATGCACTCCTCGAAACTCTTCACTCCAGAACTACCAAATAAATCTACAAAAATCAAGATATATATATATAAGGAATTGTCCCCTCAGCATCATTAGCGTTGTTGTCCGGTAGACCCCACATAGTCACCTGATCCAATCAACGCTGACTTGGCTGAGTCAAGAACAATCCCCCACTAAAAACTCCTTCCACACATCCAAACAGGTATATAAAGGGGAATTATAGCCCCCCCCCCCCCCCAGCACAATCAGCGTGTTGTCCAATGCAGACTCGCATGTCCCTTGATCTAATCTCCGCTGACTTGGCTGTACCAATTGAAACATTCACTAACAAAGCTTTCACACATCCAACCCACAACACGAAAACATTAATACCGTACAAACCCAACCAAACCCCGCGGCTACGACATCTATACCAGTGCGATCCCAACAACCGGCTGGCAACAAATCACCAAGTGACCCGGAACGGGTGACCACCAACTTCTCTCGCACATCAATCAATCGGAGAACTATGGTTTCACACCCATTTGACCCCACAATTGGTCGGCCACAACTGTCAAGCGGCACGAACGGGCAATCACTAATACTTCATAACATCAATCAAATCGTTAACCGGTCATGACTTTACATAACGTCCACAAACCGTGAAGACAACTGTACAAGCATGCCACGAGAAGAATGAAGTGATGATTAAATTTGAAGAAATGGATAAATTATTAACTGAAATGAAAAAGGAAGTTGAAGAGACGAGGACAGATAATGTACAGTTGAGAAAGGAGAAAACCAATAAAGGCGATAAATCATTACATGATAAATTGCTCAAAACAGATGGTTACTCTGGATTTTTTACAGGAATACAATCCCCAAAAGACAAGGCGGAGGGCTAGCTCAGTTATTATAAGTATCAAAATGAAATGCAATTTTACATCATCGCCACAGAAATTTGGTCCAATTCGAAAAATGACAAGTGTGGATGAGTTCCTCGTGGTATTAATAAAACTGAGACTGGGTCTGCTAAATAAGGATTTATCACTTAGATTTGTTATCTCAAATACACTTGTGAGCAATATATTCACATCATGAATGACCGCACTTGACAAAACTCTTGGTGTCTTGCTTGTGTTCTGGCCATCAAGAGAGCAAATCATTTCCACGAAGCCAGCAAGATATCGCCATCTGAAGAATTTAGTTAGCATTATAGATTGCATGGGCTATTACTATTCCAAGTATGCGTCCGCAAAGGTCGCGTTGACCGGTTCGTGGTTGGCGTAACAGCTCGCGCGCAATCTCCTCCATGGAAATTTACAAATGTTGACAGGTGTGTGACAGGCTCATTGACATGAAAGAAAATTCTTTCAGATCAATGATTATAACTAAGAAAAGTATCGGGAAAGGTGTCCGAAAGGTTTCTGGTTAATTTGTGAAATATGTAGTACGCTGCACGGACTGGATTGATATATATTAGAAATATAAACTGTTATTAAAAAAAACTGTGTATAACATGTTCTGTTATTATGTCTTTTTAACGAATTGGAACAGTTTCTAAAACTTATTCAAATGAGTTGAGCGATAATTGAGGAAAATTAGCATACTCCAGTCACGTGGGAAAGTGAAGTTGTATACAAAACTTATGTGCAATTTTGTACTTGCCAAACGGTCAAAGTCAATATGTTATGTTGTAGAGTTTATGGAAGTGATCGTTAGCGTTGGTTGAAAGTGTACAGGGTACGTAGTATGTTCTAATGTAATTTGATGATTTATTCTAGAGATATCTTGCTTTGCGTCACGTTCGTGTGATATAGTTTTTGTTTTGAGATTTTACATTAACTAGTATCTGTAAATAATACGGTTAGATTATAAATGTTTTTTTCTCAATTTTATTATCTGGCACTTTCTTTAATACGATGCAATGTTATCACTCGGTAAATAAAATGAATGGTTCTAGAAATGGTTTATTTTGTGCGTATTGACCATAAACTTTATTGCTTTGTCTAATTGTAGGAATGAGGTGTGATTGAATAAACGATAGAATAGTCAATTATTGTTATTTATTGCGTTTTTGTAAACTCACCCACACGTCACACTAAGAAAAGTGTGTGTGTTTTTTAAGTTTCAAGGTTCTCAGCCAGGTAGTACATACTTTAAAACGCGCCATGCCTTTGAGCTAATTGGGCTCTTCGCCTTAACTAAGCAGCCCCTTTCAAAACTCCGAACTCATGTGGTCTCGAATCTACTATATTCCTATATATTCTACTCTACAAACTCTACTCGAAACTGTACCAAAACTATGCACTCCTCGAAACTCTCCACTCCAGAACTACCAAATAAATCTACAAAAATCAAGATATATATATAAGGAATTGTCCCCTCAGCATCATTAGCGTTGTTGTCCGGTAGACCCCACATAGTCACCTGATCCAATCAACGCTGACTTGGCTGAGTCAAGAACAATCCCCCACTAAAAACTCCTTCCACACATCCAAACAGGTATATAAAGGGGAATTACACCCCCCCCCCCCAGCACAATCAGCGTGTTGTCCAATGCAGACTCGCATGTCCCTTGATCTAATCTCCGCTGACTTGGCTGTACCATTTGAAACATTCACTAACAAAGCTTTCACACATCCAACCCACAACACGAAAACGTTAATACCGTACAAACCCAACCAAACCCCGCGGCTACGACATCTACACCAGTGCGATCCCAACAACCGGCTGGCCACAAATCACCAAGTGGCCCGGAACGGGTGACCACCAACTTCTCTCGCACATCAATCAATCTGAGAACTATGGTTTCACACCCATTTGACCCCACAATTGGTCGGCCACAACTGTTAAGCGGCACGAACGGGCGATCACTAATACTTCATAACATCAATCAAATCGTTAACCAGTCATGACTTTACATAACGTCCACAAACCATGAAGACACTGTAGAAGCATGCCACAAGAAGAATGAAGTGATGATTAAATTTGAAGAAATGGAGAAATTAGTAACTGAAATGAAAAAGGAAGTTGAAGAGACGAGGACAGATAATGTACAGTTGAGAAAGGAGAAGTATATTCTAGAGAAAACCAATAAAGACTTGAAGGGTAAAGGCGATAAATCATTACATGATAAATTGCTCAAAACGGATGGTTACTCTGGATTTTTTTACAGGAATACAATCCCAAAAAGACAATGTGGAGGGCTAGCTCAGTTATTATAAGTATCAAAGTGAAATGCAATTTTACATCATCGCTACAGAAATTTGGTCCTATTCGAAAAATGACCAGTGTGGATGAGTTCCTCGTGGTATTAATAAAACTGAGACTGGGTCTGCTAAATAAGGATTTATCACTTAGATTTGTTATCTCAAATACACTTGTGAGCAATATATTCACATCATGAATGACCGCACTTGACAAAACTCTTGGTGTCTTGCTTGTGTTCTGGCCATCAAGAGAGCAAATCATTTCCACGAAGCCAGCAAGATATCGCCATCTGAAGAATTTAGTTAGCATTATAGATTGCTCAGAAGTTTTCTTTGAGGGCCCCAAGAACATGGACTTTCAGTTTATCACATGGGGTGACTATAAGCACAACAACGCACTAAACGTTTAATATCTGGACCTAATATTGTAATAAGACATGTGTATACTAAACAGTATTAGATAACTTAAGGCAGCCAATGCTTATAGGTTGAATTAAAATGCTAAAGAGAAAATACAGAATGCAAATTAGATACATCAATTTAAGAATGGTTTGGTCACCATCATATCAAAGAACAGACAACTGATATTAGGCTATAAAAGCCCAAGGATGCTGATTTAATTTAATTGAAATAACCCGGAGATAACTAAACTCATACATGACATTAATCTTACCCCCCCCCCCACACACACACACACAGTAACAATACAGTATATGTCTTGAGATTTCATATTCGTAAATTGACTAAAATCTTTGAAATCAACACTTAAGTGCCTGATAAATTGACATGACATGGAAATATGATCTAGCGGTAATGTGTTGGACCACAGATTACTACAACTCGTGTACGAATCTCGGCGTTGGCATATCTGAAGGGTGTTTCATCTTAGACTTCATTTCATTACATTCGGAGGTCTCTCGACACATTTAGCCTACCAAGTACACAAAAGCGGCCGTAAAACATCAATCATCATAACAGTTCCTACGGGAAATTTATTTTTCGGTGAGAATCCTCAGGGTGTCGCTTATTCAGCACAGCCTCTATGTTTGAGTGGTTGAGAAGCTCGTCTCCCACCACCAAAAGAGGAGCAGTACGGAAAGATGGTCCTCAGGGGTTCTTTAACGTCCCCCTTTATTTTTAATAATTCAGTGTAGACGGCAGCGCCATTTACGATGCTGTGAGCCGAGAAATTAATCTCTGGAAAAGTTTCGACCTCTTGCTGGGATCGAACCTATGATCCTTGGCACAAAGTGCCGGGTGCTTGACCGCTAGTCCGCCGGAGCTCACTATAATTTGACCCGTACATCTGGCAAAAGCCAAACAACACCGTAAATCTTTTGTAAAAGTTCGGCACCAGTATATCCAGGACCGGAACTTTACAAATTCATTTTCAGAAACCAAATCTCTACGGAGAAAGACTCCACCATAAAGGCTGTGCCAAACAAGGGACAGCCTGGGGATATTCCCCGAACTACAAGCAAGCAAGCTCACCGGATTTAATTTCGCCCCATTTTATATTCGCGTTCGGGAACCATCGATCTCGATTTTATTCGCCCTCAGTTAGTTAAAATACAAGTTATTACTAAATAGATAATATATATATATATATATATATATATATATATATATATATACGTTGGTCACTTGATGGGGCGGAGTTGGTTTTATGCTTGTGCGCTGTGGTGGTAGGGTGTGTCCTCTGTTGTGGTGTTATGTTGGACCATGGTTGGCTGGACAGCAAGAGTTTTGTCACTTCTGTGATGTGAACTGACCAGGTCACATTTCATTTTAGACGGAATAATAATAATAACAATTACAAAACTTCTATTGCGCCAATATCCTCGATCAACAAATGATCAAATGGGGTCGAAACTTAGGAAGGATAAGCGAGTCTGAAAAGGTGAGTTTTCAAATGGTGATGGAAAGAAACTATGCTATTTGATGACTTAACATGTTCAGAGAGTGAATTCCAAAGATAGGCAATAGCGCAGAGTTTTAAAAATATGCATATGTATATACATTATATATCACAACAAAGGCGAATAGTCGTTTTATTAAGGGCGAATAATGATAAAGGGTGAATAGTCTTTTTCTACAAAGGACGAATGGAAAGGAGGGTCAATTGTCCATAACCCGTTCAGACCTAGTTTATGAATGATCTTCACCTTCCAACAACTTCCTTATTTGGCAAACTGACAGGGTGTATGGTTTTCTTTTGGGTCAATAGTGTATGCGTTGACCTGAAAGGAAACTAGGCCGAACACGGCCGGCGTTTTGATGGCATACAGGTCCGAACTTCCGGTCGGGGCAAAAAGGAACGCAGACTGCTAAAATCAGTTTTATAAACATGGTGAATTCTTGTTGTGTTGTTGGTCGCATAAGCTGTGGGCGTGGAAGTAATACAAAAGGAATATCTTTTCATCGTTAAGTATAAGGAACATTTAAAATAGTTGTTAAAGCGGATTTGTTTTATTAGTATATTTATCCTGACCGTCTCTGGCGTTTGATCCCAACTAGACTACATCTACTGACACAATTATATATTTAATTGCATATATAAAATTATAATGCACACATCACAATAAATGTCCGTGTTCATAAGTTTAAAACTCGAAGCGCAGCCACTTCTTCATTTTCTTTCAGGTCAATGGGTGCATGTGATCGATTGATTTGTTTTTTGGGGCGAATCCCCAGGCAGTCGCTTATTCAGCACAGCCTCTATGTTGGAGTGGTTGAGAATTTCATCTCCCACCATTCACGGGAGGACAGTACAGAAAGATGGAGCCGAAATACCCTGAGGGTGGTCACTGCCAGAGTATTTTCAGAGAGTTTAAATATAGAGCGGCGTTACTCTTGCCGCGCCATTTTGGATTTTGAACCAGTGACGCCCCCAGTGACCGGGGGTATTTCTCAGATAAACAAAAGCTCTCTGGTTGTGCCGCATGGTTGAAATCAATTGCCAATACTACTACTAGTACTATATGTAACATGAGTACATATTTTCTTGTTAATTAACACTTTAATTGTGCAGACATTATATCGAAAAAACAAAAAACCTGTGAAACTATAAATAAAGAATTAAGATATTTATCAGACCGGTCTCGTCACAGCCTACAATTTGCAATCACTTAATTTACAGCTGATCAGAAAATAATTGAACGTGTTATTTTGTGTGTGGAAGGCGTATTTCTAAGTATATTTTAAATAAAAACAATTATGCATAAACATATTTGTCATCATGTGAATTTATCATCAATTATCACACACAACAATCACGGCTCATGCCATATGGTCCATTTCATTTTTATTTATTTGGATATATACATACATACATATATATATATATATATATATATATATATACAGCTATTATAATGCAACCATAACGCAATTCATTACAAACTTTCCACTAAATATTCATTATATATTAACTAAAAAAAGTTCATTTAGAGTCTACACCTCACCAATATAGCCTAATATAGGCCTGTCCAGCTGAGCACAAAGAATGTACACGGAATGTTATTAGTGTTTCTGTTTGCATTAACATGTTAGAGATAGAGAAATTAGTACTTTCATACAATAATCTCTGGTGCCACTGTTTCATCTACAGTTACAATCAATCATTTGTTATCCAATGCACAGAATAACCCAAATTGCTTCTGCTCTAAACAACCACTACTACAAAAATATGACAAGTTGGTTAAAGAATTTGATTTGATATGCATTTAAGTTATGAAGAGAAGTATACCAATTAAATCACATGAGCTGAACATTGACATTATGCAAAATTCAGGTACTAATTCAGGTGCCAGTAATCCTTTTTTTTTGTATTAAGATATGAAACGGGCTGACAAAATTTCATGGGTTTTATTTGACCGTTTATCATATGAATACCCTCTCATAAATGGTATTGTTTGAGAGAATGACATTTCAGCTTGATGATTGCTAGGAATGTTTGTACGTTTTACCACATTAATTATATTTTAATATCCTAAATATCCAACATCGGTGAAGAACGATAATTCCGGCATAGGTGACCAATTTCGGCCAGGCAGAGTTTCGGAAGTAGGGTAATTTCGGCCGTACTAATCAGTTATAAGTATGTCAATATAATAATGACTATTTTAGTTTAAACATTATTTAGTAATCCTCGAGCACGTTAAACGTATACAAATGGATCTATTTTAAGACAGACTCAGATTTATTGTTTCTAAAAAAGATAGCATACGAGACACATCAGTCCCACATCAGTGCCTCCTCATAATGCTAATGAACTTTGGGATCTCAACCAAACTATTATCCTGGATTAGAGATTTCTTACTCGCAAGGAAACAACTGGTAAGAGTAAATGGAGCAATGTCAAAGGTAGTAGACGTACTAAATAGAATACCTCAAGACAATGTGTTTGGATCATTACTTTTCATCTGCTTTGTTAATGCCATGCCAGATGTAGTACACTCCCACATTCAGATGTTTGCAGAAGATACAAAACTGTACTGTGAAGTAAATAATGAGCAGCAAACGGAGTCATGACAACAATACCTCACAGCTCTTGAAAACTGGACAGAAATATAGCAGTTAAATTTCAATGCTGAAAAATGTTAAGTAATAAGGAGGAGGGTAAGTTGTATCATTTTACATTTAACTGGACATGGAGTCCAAGTTATCAACATCTCCACAAGAATTAATAGTGAGCCACAACGAGCAAGATCTTCTTTATAAATATGGGCAATATTAACACTACAGGATTTCTTATATTGGTGTAGTGGGGTGTTGAAGTATTTTTTATAAAATGATACAACTTACCTCCAGATAAGAGGTAAGTTGTGCCAGTTTGAGGTAAGATTTTCCAGTAGTGGAAATGGCAATAACATGCAGATTGTTTATAACACATTTGTTTTTTGCTTGTAATTTATTGCACAATAAGAACATTTTTAGCAGTTTTCCTGATTCTAAACAGAAATGTAATGATACTAAAATGTAATACCTCTGACTAAAATACTCTTACGACTCAACTATAACTTTAATCAAGACTGATACAAAACTTATACTAATCATCATATAAAAGACTATAAATATAAAATATGGACATATAAATTATTATAGAATATTCTAATCTATTTTCACACATGGTATGCTATAATGTTGGTCCTAAGTGAAATAATGTTCTAATGTATCTGAAACTGCAATGGAAACTAGTTGTCGTGTGCCTCCTGTATTTAAGTGCGCCCAGATACGTCCACTACTTAAGAAACTAACTCTCGATCCAGACATTAAAAACAACTACAGACCCGTATCCAGCCTTCCGTACATTTCCAAGGTATTAGAGAAGGTTGTAGACACGTATTGAACGCCACTTGTTTGAAAATGGTCTTCACGGGGAGCTCCAGTCAGCTTACCTTAGATTTCACTTCTGAAGGTACAAAGCGATATCCTCGAGTCTCTTTATAATTGTTTTGTCACAGTGTTGGTCATGCTCGATCTGTCAGCTGCATTTGATACTCTCGATCGTGGAATCTTGTTGTGTCGCTTTGAGAATGTATTCGGAATCTCCGGAGCAGCTCTCAAATGGATAACATCATACCTTACCGACCGCTTCCAGGTAGTGGTCATAGATAGCGAGCATTCTAAGCCAGTACTCCTGAAATATCGTGTACCACAAGGCTCGGTACTCGGCACGAAGAAATACACCATGTACGCTAAACCTCTAGGAGCCATTATCCGTCGGCATGGACTTTCTTACCATTTTTATGCAGATAACACACAGCTATACATCTCATTCAAGCCGAAGGAAGACGCTGTGAAAGCACAATCCCTCTCACTCATTGAGAACTGTCTTACTGACATTGAGGGATGGGTGCGTACAAACATGCTAAAACTGAACAGTGACAAGACGGAAGTTATGCTGTTCGCATCTAAGCACAATGCATGCATATGAAAAACGTAACTGTTTGTTTTGGTGACATTAATATAACACCAGTGAATACAGTGAGGAAATTAGGTGATATCTTTGACTCTGCACTAAATATGGAGCAACAGTTGAATAATATATGTAGGGCTGGCTATCATCAACTCCGCAACATTGGGCATATTAGGCGTTTGGACTACTGCAACGCTTTGCTCAACGGACTGACCCAGACCTCCATTAACAAGTTGCAACGTATACAGAACACAGCGGCACGGATTGTAACTCGAACATCATGCCGGAGTCACATTACACTAATATTGAAGGATCTGCATTGGTTGCCTGTTAAGTATCGAGTGCAATTTAAAATCCTGATGCACACGTATAAAGCCCTAGATGAACAGGCTCCAAGATACATATCTGACATGTTGACAGTTTATCAACCAAGAAGAACACTACGTTCGATGGGTTCAGTGACATTGGTGGTTCCAACAGTTAGAACATCTAGCTATGGCGAAAGAAAATTTCAGTGTTCAGCAGCCAAGCTATGGACTGCACTCCCAGCTCACATTCGTGAATCCAAAACACTGAACATTTTTAAGATGTTGCTGAAAACACATTTGTTCTCCAGCCATTTTTATCTTTAATTTCTTTTTTTTCTTATATATATATATATATATATATATATATATCCCAGTTTAGCATTATACTCTTTTTTATGAAATAATCGTATATTTGTTATATCTTATATGGGTTTTTTTCTTCATAAGTTTATGTACAGCGCATTTGAACAGGCTTTAAGTATAAAAAGAGCGCTTTATAAGTTTGGTATAATAATAATAATAATAATAATAATAATAACATATAGAGGTACATTTAAACACATAATAATGTATATAGAATATTGATATAATTATACATGTATTCTAAATCCTATCTATAGACTAATATCATTACGTTTTCTGGTAAATAATCTAAACTATATAGTTTGTTCACAGTTTTCGTTACGTCGGCCTACATGTGCGTTAGGTCAGTCTGTAGATAACTTGCCATTTTTAAGGCTGCATTTAAACACAAGTTGGCAGGATCTTTGTGCAGATCCCCCAGCAGTCTTTGGCTTTATGGATGATATCATCCCTATTGAAGGAGGCTTGGTCTTGTGAATTTGGAAGAAACGAAACATCAGCATTGACCTTGTTAGTCACTTTTTGCAAGAACACACCCTCAAATTCATCATCATCTACATCATCAACCCTAGTAATGTAGTGCTTACTGCTCGAGTTTCCTACAACTTTCACCACAACAAGATTCCCATTCAATAATCTCGACCTCTGTGGCTCAGAATCGGAACAACTTATCTAGTCATCATCATGCTGCTCCACTATTTATTTTTTTAAACTTTTTGGAACATATACTTTTTTGTAGTAGGCCTAGTGGCCTTGCCCCTTTTCGTTTGGCGTTGTTGCAAGGCTGCAGCAACTGCATCTCGAATAGGACTGTCAGTCGTGATCATGGAACTACCTTTCTTACGTTTCGTGGTAGTCTTTCTTTTAGGGCCGGCCTTTGGAATGGGTAGAATTACAGATGGGGACACATACACATCACGAAAACTGGGAGATTTGTCAAGGTCAGCAGCTGCTGTTGAAGTTGATGGTAAAACAGGGGGATTAACGATGGGAGGAAACCCCAAATGTCTCTAAATACACCATTCTCCGTTCCTGAATTATATGATCGATAGCCATGCAGTCACCGTCATTATCTGGTTCATCTGCCTCCTCTTGATCTCCCTTTATCTTTCCGATCATTTGGTTCTGTTGGAGTGAAGTCAAGGTCTGTGAACAGGTCCCTGTTAAGAGGGAAAATGACAGTGTTTTGGAATCCTGGCAATATATTCCTCGGAATCATAGCTAACATATGCGCTTCATTCACGATATATGGAATATCGTATATAGATAAGGTCTCTCCGGTATGTGAACGCATCCAGGCATCCATTTATATGTTGTAAGCAGGCTTAAAGGGGCCATAAACAGCCCGATATAGGGACTGTAGGTGATAAGATGCGCGTGGAGACAATGTCACCATCACAATACCGTTATCCCTAGCCAGGACAACAATCTGTAACGTTATGTGTGATTCGTGGTTGTCTAATGTGAGAAGAATCTTGTGTTCCTTCGAATATCGAGTATGTTGAATGATGTGGTACATGTATTAAATGATCAGTTCTTCATTAATCCATCCAGATTGAGCTGCACAACTAATATATCCAGGTAGGGCTCCCCTGGTGAAATGATTGCGATAGTTGATACGAAGAAATATGAACATGGGTGGTAATGCAGTTCCTGATGTCTCAATGGTATATATAAGAGTAAGAAGTTCTCCTATTTCTCCCGAGGTCACAGAGCCAACTTTCTTCCCCTTTGTGTAACCACTTGCTTAGGAGTTTGAACTATTGTGTGGCTAGTTTCATCGCTATGATATATGTCCTCTGGTTTGAATTCGTACTTGTCCATAGCTGATGCTAGGTTATCATAGAACTTGCCCATAACAGGGCGGTAGAATGGAATGGCTCTGGCAAAATATCTCTCCCCGTTTGTTTGTTTGCTTAGCTCCCAGCTTTTTGGTATTTCAAGCTTATTCCGTGTGGCAAATTTGTACGCCAGCATACAACACCTGTCCAACGTTAGGCCATGAAACATGTCTGGCGCGTATGGATTGGGCTAGAAAACATCTCCCCTGGCGACCAGGTCATTAGAAGCATGTCATCTTCACCGATGAATCCAGATTCCTGCTTTACCGGATAGATGGTCGTATCCGGTCCGCAGACAGCAACATGAGGCTTACAATGAAGATTGCATGGTATCTAAAGTCCAAGCAAGGGGCGGTGGAGTTATCATAGGGGGTGATTTCCACCATGGTGAAAAATGTGACCTTCACATCGTCGATGGAAACATGGATCAGTACCAGTACCTACAGATCCTGGAGGACCAGTTATTGACATTTGCTCGTCTGACATTTGGGCATAATGTGTGTACCAGGATGACAACGCCAGGCCTCACAGAACTCGCACAGTGGTCAATTATATGGAAACTTCAAACCCTGGCAACCCTAACTGACAGCATAGCTCGACGAGTACAAGCTCTGTACAATGACCCTGATGGTCATGCCAAATATTGAACTGTGATTCGTGTGCCTGATTGAACACTCTAAATAATCAGAACGTTTGAAGTCGATTTCCTGACAAATTCCTTCTTTATTTAATGCATTGCTTAACGGCCCCATATGTCGTATATTTAGCATTCTGGCAATAATAATCATATTTCATTATATTCACCTTGATCCAGAATACACATAGTCTTTCAAATGCATCAATATATTCATCATAGGGTAATTATATCGATAATACATACAATTCACATATCCTGATACTTTCGCTGGAAAAACATAATTCTAAGTAAGAAATAATAAACAATAAAATTATATTCCATATTTATTTTCAGGTCTATATAATGAAAGAGCGTTATAATTACTTTATATACCAATGAGATGAAATAAGCTATTAATGGAGATAACTCCGACTCGATACATTTTTTTAAACACAGTCGTATTACTTAATAAAACCAAAACTAAACATACATACATATGAATGTTACCATAAATCATTTGGTTGAACGAAGATTGACGTACGAGACGAGAATCGTCGTACGTACTAGAAGCTAAGCCTTTAAATCGACCCGTAGAAGCCCTAAGAGTCACGTGATCCAAACAACAACAAAAGTAAGTAACAGCCTGGAATGAGACATTAACCAAAAATATAAATATTGTTCAGTGGGAATGTTCTTTCGTTGTCAAAAATAGACTATGAGCTGAATAATGCCAAATTAGATTCCAAGCTTATGCATGGTCCGATGTAACGCTACTTTTTACTTTGTGTTACTTTCGTTTACTTCACTATATTTTCGTTACTTAATTAGTCATAGTATAGACTATGATTTAAAAGGTAATTGATGCAGTTGCTGCAAATTATCATTACAAGTTATTACAAACTTGTGTATCTTTGATGAATTTATGGTAAGCAAACAATAAATAACCGCCATTTCGTCCATTTTTATTATTATTAACATATTTTAATATATTGTGGTATTGAAATCTGTTTTGTAATAATACTAACATTTGAAGCCACCTGTTTTCTAAGATTCATCGTATTACATTTTTAATCTCATTGGCTACACCAACTTTGAGAATCAGCTTTTGCTGTAGTTGAACAAGGAATTGGTTCAGTGAATTGAAGGTGGGAGCACATTTTTGGACCCAATTAACCGAAGGTGACAGCACATGTCTCTGGACGCAGTGAATTTGGTTCACTCTTGTGGACAGCATCTTCGATTCTCATATTTTGTATTACAATAAATTTAATCTTTTACTTCAATTACGTTTAGAAAGTAGTTTTAGTTTTTACTCAAGTAGATTTTTATAAGTTTACTTTATTTCTACTCAACTAGCTTTGAAGAAGCTTACTTTTACCTCTACTCAAGTACAAAATAAAAGTAGTTCAGTCACCTCTAGTCTGATAGAATTATGTTATTATATACGTATGTAACCTCGAATATGTCTTATCAACATAATAATTCTAGTTACCTGATCAGTTTCTGTTCTGTGGAGACATGGATTCTGGCAGTTCTCACCAACATTAATGCATGATGATCCGTGTAGAAGGGTGGGTCGGGGAGGGTAAATGGAATAAGGGGCTAAGGCGGATTGAGGGGGGGGGGTCTTCAGTATTGACCAATATTAAACAAATAATTGGGTAGCTCTGGATCTATAAATCTTTTCAGCAACTATCTGATATCAATATCCGCAAGAGGCTCAGATACAGCCATCATGTACATTTAGGACCATCCAGCAAACGGTATATCCTGTGATAAGTTGCTGGAAGGGAACCCATTATGTATATTTAAAATCTTTTAACAGAAGAAGATATTAAAACAATGGGCCATATCTTTGTCTGAGTTGATAATATTTGGAAGGACAGTCTGATGTTTATGTAGTACTTTTTTACAACAATAAAAACCGTCCTTTGATTTCTGTTGTATGCTCCGATTTTCTATTGTCCTGTTCTGATTTGGCAAGGGTATTTTAGCTGGAACGTTTCATAATGAATATATTGATATCAGACAGTTTATGCCATAAATTCTGCCAGGAGATTTCTGACAACAGATAATCTTATATTACTGTACCATAGCCTTGTCCATTCACATTTATCCTACGGCACCATACTATGTGGAGCTGCATATCAATATAAGCCACATAGGCTAGAAATAATTAAAAAAACGATGCATACAAAATGTTTGCAATGTTTCCTACAATGAACACACAAGTCCATTGTTCAGGAAATTAGCAATACCTAAATTAGAAGATATTTATAAAATACAGTTGTGCAAACTGATGTATTCCTGTATAGATGATAAACTATCAACCCCATCTATCACAATTTTCTCTGCAAATGCTGAAATTCATGAGCATAATACTCGATTAGCCCCACACGTGCAAAAAAAGGCTGACGAGTAAAATCGCAAAAAACATTTATTCATCAAGGACCCAAATTGTGGTCAAATTTGCCTCCTGAACTGATAATAAATAATTCCATCAAATCATTTACAAATTGCCTGAAAAAAACACCTCATAACTCGATACTATAATAATTAATTTCTTTTCATCGTCTACATTACATCACATGCTAGTTTAGCAGTCTCAGTAGTTTGTCTTGTAAACAGCGGGTTTCAAATATTGTAAAATTATGATACTTATTATTGCATATATTTATATTTTATAATCTACGGAAACAAGACGTGTATGGATTTTTCTTTTTATTGTAGGCACATATGTCTCGCCACTAAAACAGATCAAATGATCTTCGGTGTAGACCCCAAACTGCACGTATGTATTTGAACATTTATCCCTTATTAAATATTGTATTATTGTATAGTTTGAAATAAATATTGATTGATTGACAAGTTGGTTCTGATCCATATTTAAGTTAAAGTTGCATGCTCATCTGCAAAGTTCCTCAATGTACCATTATAGAGATCCACCGGATGATATTATTCATCTCTTGAATCTAATACCAAAGAAGAGACACGCAGATCAACAAGAAAATCCTCCTTGTTAATAGACATATTTTCCTGTATGAAATAACTTTAGCTGAAACATTATTTATGTCAAAATACATCAATGCTAATGAGGAAATGATCAGACAGCATGGAAGACACAGACACACCCTCGATCAAATTATCATCATCACGGGAGATGACAAGATCTCCAAGATCTCTGCATTCCTCTGGCAACTCCAATGAATAGAAATCACCTAAGATCAATGGATGGCCACTTTCCCTAAAATTCCTCGAAGAAATCGGCAGTTTGCAGACCATTGTTCTTAGTTGGGTGTAATTAGTAGATAGATGCATGAACACCCATCACCTTCTCCACAGATACAAAAGTCAGCTGGTAATTTTCAAAAAATAAGTATACATTTCAAAGAATCACAAAGCAGGATGCCGACTCCCCAACGTTTTTGTGAATCCGAGCTGCATGGTGGAATGAATAACCAGCTGGAGTCACACCACCAACGACCTTCTGGTCTGAACCATGATGACAAGAGCAAAAAATAATATTTCCTTAACAACATCAGATATTTCATCAGGTATACTACAGATCGACTGACAATTTATTAGATAACGGTATTGGCACAGGGATTAAATTACTACCATTAGACCCTATCTACGTTGGATGGCTTCCACTACGTGGATGCATCGTCTGACAGATGATATTACCGACATGAGGTCGTAAGGCAAGTAACTGAGCTTTACCATTATTCAGTATCTATAAATATGTATAATTATATACACAACAACAACGCCAACAACTTTAAAGCATTAATAGATATATCTAAAAAAGCGCGTTCCTAGTGTAATATAATATATTATTATAAGATATAATATTATATAATATGTAACATACGCCTGATAACTGAACTATCGGAGAAATATTCCGATGCCATAATATCGAGAGCCCCACCCCTCTTTCTCTCTATATATATGTGTGTGTGTGTGTGTGTGTTTTTTTTTTTAGGGTACATAGTAAGAGGCAACAGGCACAGAGCATCAACATATCCTTCGAAACCTACCTACATAAATCTAAATACAACTATACATACATTAATCTAAAAATAAAATGTTCCATACCTCCACATATTGATAAATGTGTGCGTATACCTAAGCATGTGTCTGGTCTACTCATCAGCCTGTGGGAACCAGCTAATTCGCTTTTCGTACGCGACAAATATGTCACAGGAAAGCGGCTACATGCAGGCTACGTACAAAAAGTGGAAGCACGTAAAAACATACTATTTGATACCACAGCTCGCAACAAACACGTGCGTGTGGTTCAATGGTGACTTACTACATACACATCAAACTATTTTGACACCACAGTTTACATTCAACAGTAATTTTCTGTGGTCCAAAAGAAACCTGTATATAAAGCATTTCGACAACTCAGATGCTGACCTCAGCTTTATTCTGGGTTCGAATAACTGAATAAATCCTACCTATATGAACCATGTATCAATACACGTCCGACTGGTCTGGCGTCGAAGTTCTTCTCTAACCTAAGTGAAAATTCAAGCCCTATATATAGCCTCAGTGTGTTAACAAACATTACAGTTTGTTCATAACAAAGAGAATGTACACTAACTCAGTATGGACTCACTGAAGCGATTTAACTAAAATATAAACAAAGTAGCAATACCGCACAATGGATTATTACTGGACTAGAACGAAATATCGTCTCAAACCTGAGTAAATACTATGATTTACTCGAACCTAACAGCTAACCCTCATACGTTTCCGTTCATCACTAAGGGAACGTTCATTCACGCTTAATTTAGCGTCCCTTAGTATATGCAGTTAGGTGTGGTGGGATCTAAATTAAAGCGCCTATCCACTTGATCTATTTGACCCATGGTCGAGAACAGCGGATTTCAGGCAGATCTCCGATACTGCGAATGACACGTCGGGATTATAATAGCTATACATTTAACAAATTTCCTATATCAGCGTAATCTAATTACTCATAATATGGGAAAAAACTCTGTCCGCAGCTTAATACCCATGGAGATGCCTGCCGGAGTAACACACGACTCCAGGAGTATAAATCCATCAAGCAGCATTGTATGAATTAATAGGTCGTTTCGCCAGACCACATAAGAGGACAACAATATAGATTCCACATTATACATAACAAAGCTAATAAACTCAAACATAACTTTCTTACATTGGTGTAATAAGGAATCTGGATGGAAATAGATAAGATGTTGGCACGGGCTATATATATATATATATATATATATATATATATATGTGTGTGTGTGTGTGTGTTATATATATATATATATATATATATATATGTATGTGTGTGTGTGTGCGCGCGTGTGTATATATATATATATATATATATATATATATACATATATATATATATATATATATATATATAATCTATTTATTTTGTTAAACCTCCATGAATAGATAAACATAAATGTATATAATAAAGGATATCAAAAATACAAACAAAAAGGCAATACGAGACACAAGCTAGCATTCAAAATGATCTAGTTAAAAGATTGACCATTAAATATTCATTTGACGATGACTTAATATAATTATTATTATATAGCATGACACGGAAAGAATCAACTAGACCATCGGCTATAAATATTTAACCAGTTTGTTTAATGGCAGACTGTAATACGATTATTAATTGATGACATCCTAGTCCTACGAGAACATTTATGTGAAACTATATGCCATATTTGTGAAGTTATTATATCAGTATTATATTGTGAATTACTTAGACACTATCGGGTTTCGTTGGCTGAAGATTGCCAAAAGGCCTGAGCCCAATCCTGGGTTGTGTTTGCCAATTCCCAATGACCCATCACTGACTGAAGAAACTGTCGACCTTCGTATCTCCGCTAAAACTGAAATCGAATCGATCTAAAAAGGGGCACATGCACCATGAAAGCCAAAGGCAGATTTGAGGTCGCTATCACAGATGACAAGACTTGTAGTATAACACTATGATGGGAACATTTACCCAGACCACATACTTGCTTTATGTCTCGTGCAGATTGGATAGAATTAAAACATTTATTATTCAGAGCAAGTTACTCAGTACCGTACATTAAGGTAGGTTGATATATAGTTTTAAATAAATGTACCTTATTTGAATTATTAAGACCTGGATAAGACATACCCACTTTACCCAATGAATAGACACTGTGTATATACGTATTATTGTTTGGTCATTATATTACAATTACAATTTACATAAAATACATCCAAATTGGTCACAGTTTCTTTTGAGACTTCTTTAATCACCACACTGAGTCTGTCTTGAAATATTTGTTAGCTTTGCCTATTGCTACGATCTGTCGTTTGTATTAGTCGCCCCTGTTTGATATAATTGTGACGGAAACCACATTGTTATGAAATTGTATTATTGTGACGTGTAGTATCGCCCCCAATAAAAGATGTCGGACCTGCGTCAAGCTAGGGATTGTCTATTTTGGCCCAATACGAGTGCCGAAATCAAAGATTATATCGTTAGATGTGAAACTTGCTGTTCAAATTCAGTGAAACAGCAGAAAGAGACTCGTGTACCACACGAACCAGTAGACTGACCGTGGGCTAAAACCACTTCAGATCCATTCATCTATTAAGGACAGGATTATGTGATAGTTGTTGATTACTATTTCGACTACATCAATGTTGATCACCTAAAGGACACTCGTTCTAAAACCGTAATCAACAAGTTGAAGCACCAATTTGCACGTCATGGAATACCAGACACCTTAGTATCTGATAATGGTCCACAGTACTCGTCAGATGAATTCAAAACGTTCACCAGTGCATGGCAAATTGAATATGTTACATTACCTCATTGTTATCCACAGTCAAGTGGAAAAGCTGAGTCCGCAGTCAAAATCACCAAGAACATTCTACGGAAAGCGAAACATTCTGGAACTGACCCATACCTGTCATTAGATCACCGTAGCAAGCCTGCAGAAAGTACATGTTCAAGTCTTACCCAACGACTTATGAGTCGCCGTACGAAAACTCTACTGCCACCGCTTTACTAAAACCTCGCGTTGAGTCAAATGTGAGATGATTAGCTAAAGGAACAAAAGGATGTGTCATTTATACAATAGGAACGCCAAGGACATACAGCCATTACGGTCAGGGGATATTGTTCGAGTTCAGCCTAACCGTCCACATTATCAAAACTGGCAGAAATCAATCAATCTCTCTGTAAACGATCGTATGTGGTTGTAGCCGAGCTGAGAATAATAATGTTTTACGTCGCAATTGCAGGCACTTACGTCACTCTCTGGAACCACCTTCAGTATTTAACCAGCTACACCACGATGAACCAGAATATCTGCACCTTTAATCAAGAAACAAACGTAGACGCCAAACACTCGCCATAGCCTTGTTTAACCCGTGTTACGTGTTCTATAGCGTCTTTATTAAACGTGTAAAATGGTGTGTTGTGCCGCATATAATTGTGCTAATGGGTCTGCCAGTGGATGGAGTATACATTCATTCCACCAAAACAAGACTCGTTTGGACGATTGGCTGTGAAACCTGAACAGAGTGCAATGGAAGCCAACTTGCCACAGCAAGCTCTGTGGGAGACACTTTGAGGGACGGATGTTCGTTATTTCACCGTCTATGGCACGATCAGTTGGAGATGACATGAAGAGTGTCAGACTCAGAGAAGATGCCATTCCAAACATATTCGACAAACTGGGTGATACTAAGCCCAAACTATTGGACATGTTTACGCATCCGTGAATATGTAAAATTTCACTTATTCGCCCATAAAATTATATTTACTTTGGCCTACTCAAATTAAACTTCTTATGGCGGTACATTCTTGTATAGTCCACATATGGGAGACCCCATGCATCTACAGGACTCCCGTGTACCGACAAATATCACTTTATTTTAAATGACGTTATGTGCTAGGAAGAAGGGAATATTCAGGTCCAGTGTGTTGACTTATCAATTAAGCTTGTACCAACACAAACAAATACACGCCAACCTAAATCTTGTTGTGGACAGGGTGTCGGTGGCACAGATGGCTGTTTTAGATCCACGTCTGCACTTGCTGCAGATAATTCCTCACAATTAATACTGTCAATGACCCTTTTTCGCGACTGGTTCAAAGTTGTAGGGCTTGATATCACTGAGAACGTCAAAACGTTCGTCGGAATCTGACATTTTGTTTGTCAACTGCTCAAGACACTTGTGAACAAAGCTATGGCACTACGTGATGGTTGTCAAAGATGACGTCACACGATCATCCCTAGCAAGTGTAGTACACACTAGCAATGGCTCGTGAAACTTAGGAAATTAAGTATTTAGAGAATGTTTAATGGAAATATGATAGTTGGTAGTTTGAATTGTTTTGAGTGTGGTAGTGTATCTGATATGGAATAAAATAATTATTTGTTACGTTTTGTTTGTGAAATTTCTTTTCCCGTCACCTTTAAAATAAAAAGGATGTTATGATATGTTGTTCGCACATGTTTCATATAATTGTCACAAAAAACACATTCTTATGAAATTGTACTATTGCGACGTGTAGTATCGCTCTCAAGATCCCGGATCCGCGTCTAGTGCTCTCAACATTGTACGCAGAATTGGTGACAATGAGTAAACAAAACAGCTATAGGCATATATATGGGTTTTTTAATACAAAATTAAAATGCCAACTATTTGAATAATGTACATATATTTTAATCAGTTCTTGTAAACCTGCTGAATAGTGTTAGGTATTCTGTATTAGAAAATTAATTAACCAATTTACCACCAACACGTACACCAGATTCATAAGCATTCATAACTGTTTTAATAAATCACATAAAAATATTAAAGATGACTTGAGATAAAATGGTACCTTGCTTTATAGCCAGAGTTGTTTGATTTAAATAATTTGATTTAAATAATTTGTTTAAATCATTATTTAAATCCCTACAAAAATCATACCTTTCAATTTTTAAAATTTTGTATTATGTTTCATTTGATCTTTATGATTATTGCATTAATTTGTATTAATTATTTTGTAAACATATCATTTATCAATTAACTTACAGTACAAAAACTTATTTTTAAAAATCAGTTGTTACTTATGCTGGATAATTATTTTTACATATTTTTATAACTGATTTGCAATTAGATTTCAACCCCTTGTAATGTAGTTTTAACAAGTCATGCAGTTGAGTTACTATTTCCCCAACTCTATGATCTGAGGTGATCAACGCAATAAAAGGTGTCAAGAGAAGCCACTCTGTTTTAATGTTGTAAATTGGATGAATTTGGGATGAATTGACAAGTGACGTCACATCTTTTCTATGCATTTAGGGGATTATTGAGTCAGTGTTTAAGTACTGCATTTTTTCCCAGGATGGGTAAATAAGGTGAACATTCATATAGATTCACTATTAATAGTTATATCATGCCGAATACATACCAGAAGAAATGTTTGACTATTTTTTTAAATTAAAAAATCGATTTAAAATTTAAAAATCAGATTTAAAACATTTTAATCTTTTTTTTTTAATTTAAAACAAATCATGATATATATATATATACCGTAGCCAGCTCCAAAACCAAACTGATTTTTACACAATGGGACTTTACCTGGATGTATTAATATTTCAAATAATACAGATGATAGAAAAGTGGGACGTTAATTCTCAGATAAATCAGGGGTAAACATTGGTTTCTTTAACACTGGTACTATAACACCAATGTTAAATACGGCTGGAATATAGTTAAATGATTAAATATTAGTATATATAACAGATGGGTGATAAAGCAGAGTCTCAGAGACACCGTGGATAAGGAATTCATGAAATATACAATCAACGTCTGGGGAACTGTTTCTCTTCACAAACTTCTCTATTTGGTCAGACGTTATGATCTGTATCATAACGATATCGTTCAGTATTTGTGACACTTCAGTGACATATCGTGAGATTTTCAAATGTTTATCAGTTAGTGTTTGTGTGGTTATGTTGTATAATGTGGATAAATATTTAAGAAAATCTTCTGTATTAATTTGCATATGTTACTAGCTCTTAGATCCTTTAATAGACTTCCAAAAACGTGTAGGGTCTCTCTTAAATAGATCATCCAGCGATTGGTAGAGTTCAATGACCTTTGAATATATACGCTGTCTAGATATTTGTCGATAAAGTTTCTTCACATTTTTGTAACATGGATAAACTTTGTCGTCCGTGAGCTTCCCGTTATCTTCCATAAAAGTCACCAGAAACGTTTAGTGTTTCTGGCGAGGCGCCAATGTTCGGTGTACTGTTTCGATTATATATATATATATATATATATATATATATATATATATATATATATCTTTGCCCAGTGTTGTTGAATAGACCGATTAAATAACCCCTGCGCCATCTTGCTGCTGAATTTCACACTACAGTCTCGGGTTAGAAGTCTAAGAATCACTGTGTTGCATGGCGATTTACGCGTGTAGTGGCTGAAAAGCTGTATATAGGCTATTTACCACCTATATTTGGATTTTATTTATAGTTCATTAAGGGTATGTGATCTGCAGATCATAATTTTGTATTTAATTGAAATGGCATAAACTTCATCCAATAGATATATGCCACTAAACTAAGTAACGTTCAGCGTTATTTGCATGACTGTCATGGTCCAACCTGTCTAATTCAAACTTAAGTTTTGTATAACTTTTGCAATTTGACATGATGATGTGAATGGATTTAAGCAATAATAACATAGATTATAATTCAATGGGTAATTCCTATTACTATAATATTGGTATTTATGAATGATATCGTGTATTTAAAGTGAACTGTTTTATTTTCTTCTGAATCAGCCGTTTTTGCAATGTTTGCTACATGTAAATATCAAGGGTGGTAATACTCTAATGTAATAAAATAAAATAAATTAATAATATACAGGTGATATGTATATTATTGGTTCCAAATAAAAATAATATTTCCAAAACTCTACATTAAATGTTACAACAATCTTCATTAAAATCAATTTACATTTAGCTAAAGTTCAATTTTTAAATCATTTATTTAACTCATGAAACCCATGGTAAAAGTATCCTACAAGTCAGCATGAATAACTAAGTCTTAGCTGTGTCATTCATGTGAAAGATCGGTCCACCCAATAATTGGGTTATACACTGAAAAATTTGGAAAGACACAATCGTTTAGCTGAAATACTAGTCTCAGTCTCCATGCAATATGAAATAATTTGATGAAAGATTTCCAGTATTTATCGTTAGTGAAAAGTTACCATCCCGTGTTAACAGAAGGCGCCATAGCTGTTTCTAACCCGAGACCGCAGTTGGTAACCGATGCAACAGATTTCGCCTGGATCGGTCTATTCTTACAACTCTCAGTAAAATTAACTTTTAAAGCAGGAGTCGGCAACCTACGGTCCGCGAGCATTATGTCCGGCCCGCGACATTATTATGAATTTAGGGCATTTATAGATTTCAGAATATTTGTTAAGTATCGAGATTCTCACATCTCTTAACTCCACACATTGGTTTCGGCCATTACTGACCACGTAATTATAAAAACAACTAGTTGACTAATAACGCCCGATAAACTGTCCTTTGCTGCGGAGAAGGCAATAGGCTAGTGGTCCTTTTCGTAGAGATCGACAATCCTCGGCAAATAGGCCGACCAATCAGGAACTGGCTAGCTTTTAAGTCCTCTTTCGTAACAACGTTCATCGGGAACCGAGATTTATAGTGTTTTATTCTCTCAGCGTTCTCAAAACATGAGAGCACAGACGCACAGACGCCCCCCAAAAAACTATACTACTTGCGATATTCGTGAGAGGCATCAACAAGGAATTCCACATTACACAGGAGTTAGTTTTCTTAGTTGCGCTCAAGAGGAAAACAACTGTTGTTGCGCAAAAGGGGATTGATGTGCCAGAAAATACATGTTGCCCATTGGCTTAATCCAAATTGCACTCATCTACCTATACAATTCAAAACAAGTTAATATATTGGTAGCATTTGACCCAGATGTCCCACAAACTGTTTATTTTGAAAGACTGTTTTAAATTCTGCCAGTGGGAGGGAGACACACACCTATTCCGCGCTTTGAGCTTCATCCGCCGACCAAGTCCATTTTTACGATTTGACCCTCCGCTCAAAAATGTTGTCAACCCCTGTTTTAAAGTGACAGTTCACCCTCGGATAATATTACTTAAATATGTAATGCTTATAGCAGTAAACAAAAATTTCATAACAATCATCACGAACTATACCCGATATAATAGATATAGAGAAATAATCAAAATTACTTGAGGGCCGCCATTACGGCTGAACCGAATGTCAGAATGGAAGGCGGGAGGGAGAAAGTCAAGTGCTCTAACGTCATCTGGCCCAGTAGTCCATTGGTACTGAGTTCACATGGACGACACCAGTTAAGGTTCTAAGTTACAGACTTCAAGTCAAATTGCTTGTTTCAAACTGGCGGCGGGCACAGGCAATTAATAGTTAATTAATCAGCACTTTGAACTAGATTATTTAATATGTGGGTGATCCTTTTGACACTGTGTGTGTGTGTGTGTGTGTGTGTGTGTGTGTGTGTGTGTGTGTGTGTGTGTGTGTGTGTGTGTGTGTGTGTGTGTGTGTGCCCATTAGGTACACACTGTATCAGTTTATGCAAAATCTTTTGATGTAGTCTATTTTCTATTGTGCTTAATCAGTTTACGATCATATGGAAAAGTTGTTAAAAATACAGCCGTAACAGTTCCTGAATCCAGGAAAATATCCCACAGGACAAAATCCCACGGTACAAAATCTACCCGGACATAATCACACAGTACAAAATACCACAGGACATAATCCCACAAAGTGAAAAGAAGGACAAAATCCCACATTCAAAAATTAAATTACATAACAATAAGAGAACTACATTTTATGACAATAATTTGTTGCATTCAAGTAGAGCCCATTGGTACAAATTGCATTTGCAATTTATATTCCAATGGGTTCCAATTACATAAAAACATAATGTCATCAATTAACTAAGATTGCTTGAGCTGACCTATGAGCTAACCTATGAGCAATTATCTGCAATTAAGAGCTTGGATACAATTATCTACTAGAACATTGCTAAGGCACATCAAGAGATCAGTTTGAATACAATTGTCTGCTTAACAATTGCTAAGGGATCAGAATCATCTTGGATAATTTGTATTATAGGTAATTGATATATGAGAAGTTTAAGCATCAGTATATCTGACAAAAATAAGCAATAAAAGTCAGCAATCATGTGAATATCCAATTAACTTTAGCTGCAACCATGGAGGTCATACCCAGTAACAAGGGCGGTCAGAAGATTTTAATAGATGGCTATATGTATACAAAAAAATCTACTAGGAAGAATCACATATGGTGGTCGTGCGTGCAAGGCCGTTCACTCCACTGCAAAGGAAGTCTGAAGACATCTCTGGCCACGGATACACATGTTTCTGGAGCTTCCCACAATCATGACCCTGATCGAGCTAGTGTTTGTGTGACTAAGGCAAAGGCAAACTTGTAATCTTTATCTGCACAGACCAGAGAGAAACCAGGTCACCTCTTTGCCCAGACGCTCGCTGATCTTCCCAATGATGCCAAACTACGCCTGGGCAAGCAAGACACTGTCAAGAAGATGATACGGAGAACCAGAGGGGGCCGACATCTATCTGTAACAGACTCACTCGACGACTTGACCATCGACGGTGAATGGGTTCAGACTATACAAGATGAACCTGAAACATTCGTAATATATGACAGTGGTCCAGATACCAATGCCCGTATCATTGTCTTCGCCTCCGCACCCGCCATCAGACTGTTAGCCAGTGCTAATACATGGTTTATCGACGGCACATTCGCGATGGCTCCCAGAGGGTTTATGCAGTTGTATGTGATACGTGTTTCACTTGGAAATACGGCTGTCAGCACCGTCTATGCTGTTCTCCAGCGCAAGTACCCTGCCCTCCTACTTGGAACTGTTCCAGGCAGTGATTGGTCATTGCCACAGCATGGAGCTCTATATAGACCTAACTACGGTAGTGTGCGACTTCGAACAAGGTGTCATCAAAGCCTTACAGATAGTCCTGGGTCCAGCCATCACAATCCAGGGGTGCTTCTACCATCTTACACAAGCTACATGGCGCAAGATCCAGGAACTCGGACTTGCACGACGGTACTCCACAGATGAGGAGTTCAAGCTCTTCTGTGGTCAGGTTGATGCACTGGCATTTCTACCTTTTGAAGATATTCCAGCGGGTATGACATCCCTGCGTGATAACACCCCTGATGGTGCAGATGAGCAACTATTGTACTTCGACAGAACCTATGTTACAGGAAGCTATCGCTGTGTTCAACCAGGTCATGGTCAGATTGGCATTCAGGTCAAGAGGATTCCTCCACTTTACCCACCATGTGGCTACTCTTGCTGGTGATCCACGCGCCAACAACCAGTGCGAGGGCTGGAATAATCGCTTCAAGCACCTATTGGACACAGCCATCCAACCATTTGGATACTGATTGAAGCAATTCAGAAGGAGGACTGCTTCGTTCGCACCCAAATCAGTGGGGACTTGATTGGGAATCCTCCTACAAATCGAGTCAAATGAAAGCAGAAGACTCTACAGGCCCGCCTACTCACCCTGTGCCAGGATCGCCAATCAGAACGTAAGACAGTTATAGAGCTTCTTCGTGGTGTTGGCTACAATATCCGCTTAGTGCTTAAATTTTATTGTGTTGGATTTTGTCCTTCTTTTCACTTTCTGGGATTATGTTCTGTGGCATATTGTACCGTGAGATTATGTCTGGGTAGATTTTGTACCGTGTGATTTTGTCCTGTGGGATGTTGTCTGGATACTAAGTCCCTACGCTCTCCACTATAGATCGTGCGGATTTTGGCACTTTAGACCCCATCACACTTAACTGCATAAACTCCGGTAAGATAAATTAGGCGTGGATGAACGTTCACTAAGTGATGAATATAAACGTATGAGGATTAGCTATTAGATCTGAGTGAATTATGGTGTTTACTCAAGATTAAGTCATTATTTCGTTCTAATCTAATAATAATCCATTGTTCAGCATTACTACTTCATTCTGCTACTCCTTTATGGCTTAGTGTATATCAAAGCAGTTTGTCGCGTGTTCAACTCGAGCTGTTAGGATTACTGAGGTGCCGAGAGCCTATAGAAATCTTAGTTCCGTACTTTTTGTAAAGCGGAATCGATCGTATCTTTTTCCGTACAATTTAATAGGTACGCTTGTTGTGCTATTGGAACTCAAAGTGAAACTGGGTCAGTATCTCACTATCTGTGGTGTCGCATTATTGTTATGCATAGATTTCTTTTGAAGCACAGCAAATTGCTGTTAACTGTAGATTCAGTACTACACCAGTATAATTATAGAGCTATTATAATCCCGACATACCATTGGCAGTATTAGAAATCTGCCTGAAATCCGCTATTCTCGATTATTACTTTTTTAGGTAGATACTAGAGCCCTGCACGGGTTGGAAAGTTGAATCCAAACCCGACCCAACCCGCAACTACTCAACCGACACCCAACCCAAACCTACAAGTCTCAACCCGAACCCATACTTAAAATTATATTGAACCCGTGCCCAACCCATCCCACAAGACTCTAACCCGTGCCCAACCCACAAGACTATAACCCGTACCCAACTCAACCCACAAAACTGTAACCTGTCCCCAACCCAACCAACAAGACTATAACCCATATCCAACTCAACCCACAAAACTGTAACCTGTGCCCAACCCATCCCACAAGACTATAACCCGTACCCAACTCAACCCACAAAACTGTAACCTGTCCCCAACCCAACCGACAAGTCTATAACCCGTATCCAACCCAACCCACAAGACTGTAATCCGTACCCAACCCACAAGACTATAACCCGTACCCAACCCACTAGACTATAACCCGTACCCAACCCAACCCACAAGAATGGAGTCCGAACAAGAAACATACAAAATTTCTGTTATTAAGATAATTTATTGAAAAACGAACTCAACTTTTCCATTGTAACTTATTCATATCTTTATAATAAAATCCTAACCACCTACTGCTATTATAACAGTTTCCTTTTGAACTGTTCAAAGTGGAGATAGATTGTTAGCTGCATAAACACATACTGGATCAATTCTGTGACGGGTGTATAACCTGACTTTTATGTCAACTTTGGAACATGGCTGAAAGTTGGTTTTGTGGTGGGGTGGCGTTAGAGTGGGATATATTCGACGGTGAGCCTTGGGAGATGGCTCGTTACACGTGGCTTTTGATCCTTTGTTAACCCCAACTATCAGATATAAACACCGTCACGATTGCCAGCTAATGACCTTCACAGCTTGTCAATCAATTCACAGATTATCAGAAACATTTCACTGTCAGTGTGTGATGGTAATAGCGGGTGGTATGTATATGGCAATGTTTGGTATTCGTATTATGTAAGCATTAGCGGTGGCTTAATAACCGGAGGCGACTGACCATTTATTTTGGATTTAAAATTAATAAAACCCATATTTTTTCAAGCAATCCATACACAACCCAACCCACAAGACAACAACCCGAACCCAACCCACAAGACAACAACCCGAACCCAACCCACCAGACTTAAACCCAAACCCAACCCGTGACCCGAAGCAAAAGTTCAACTGACCCGACCCACGGGTCCGGGTTGGGTTGACCCGATCCGGTTAACCCAATCCGTGCAGGGCTCTAGTATATACTGAACGTGAGTTGTTAGTCCTGTGTGTCCAGATCTTCATCCGATTTGAGCAGATATTTGGGGCTATTAGTTCATAATTATCTTTGTTACCTAATTTATGAGCTGCCTCATAATTAAAAATCAAATCCTGTACCCTCCAGTGTTTATCTAGTTTCCTTTGTATACTAGGTGCATCCACTACTTTATCAGGCAAATAGATCACGTAGATAGGCGCTTTAATTTAGACCTTACCATACCTAACTGCATGTGGGCATATCTGAAGGTTGTTTCGTCTTTCACTTCGTCTCATTACCTTTGGGGGGTCTCTCGGCCCATTTAGCCTACCCTGTGCACAAAAGTGGCCGTAAAACATCAATCATCATCATCATCATCATCACCTAACTGCATGTAGTAAGGGAAGCTAAATTAGTCGTGTATGAATGTTCGCCAAGTGATGAATGTAAGCAGTGTAGGCTTGAGGAAGTCACAATATCTACCCAGGAATTAGGGGATATTTCGTTCTAGTCCATTGATAATCTATTGTGCATCATTGCTACTTTGACTTTACCTTAGTCATTTGAGTACTTCTTTGTGTAACATACGTTTCTCGCCTGTGTTGAAATATTATGCTGACACACGCACGCACTCGCACATACATACACGCGCACGCACACGAACGCATACTTTTCAAGATTATTCTTATTGTTGTGTTAAGAAAATTTTATAGATTATAGATGTAGCAATTGCTAATATTCTGAAAAATCCAGGTTACGATTAAGCTAAAAGGCATTATTTCAACAACACACACACACACACACACACTAGTTGTAGATGCGTGTCACACACACACAGACACACACACACACGCTCGTGGGTGTCAAGTAAGCATGAATGCTTTGTTCTATTTTGTTCTACGACATTAAAGGTTACTAAAGTTTAAGAGGATTTACTTACGTCTTGTTTAGCTGAGCTAATTTAGATTAAACCTATATTTAGATATCATTTTATATTAAGCTTAAATTTATGAGAAAATCTTGATCCAAATATTAATTTTATTAGTCAGAAGGGGGGAGTCATTTTGTCATACATGTACAAATGGTCATTAATGGCCATGATACAACTATAAGGAGAGAGGTTTTCTTCATCAACATTTAATTCTCCATTTCCTTAACTAAACTCCACAAACGATTGTTTTAGTACCCAGCTCTTTATATACAACAAGAAAAAATTATAGCTTTGTGCCTTTCTAGATCTGAAATATGTAACACTAGTTGTATTGATGAGTGAGTGAGTGAGTGAGTGAGTGAGTGAGTGAGTGAGTGAGTGAGTGAGTGAGTGAGTGAGTGAGTGAGTGAGTGAGTGAGTGAGTGAGTGATCGCCACTTACGGAAATTATGACCATATAGCGCAGGTATACGTCAATATCGAGTCCACCCAGGCTTCAAGATTGGTAGATGCACATTATTATTATATGTAGAATCGGAGAAAGGGAACCACTGGCAACAGTTAGTTTATAAATAACTTATGTTAATAAATATAAGACAAACAACGACAACAACAACACAGAGAGAGAGAGAGAGAGAGAGAGAGAAAGAGTGAGAGTGTGTGAGAGTGTGTGAGAGAGAGTGAGAGAGAGACAGACAGAGACGTACACACAAATTCTCTCTCTCTCTCTCTCTCTCTCTCTTGTGTGTGTGTAGTGTGTGTGTGTGTGTGTGTGTGTGTGTGTGTGTGTGTGTGTGTGTGTGTGTGTGCGCGCGCGTGTAAAAACTCATTTAATAAATACTCCCTGTTTCTGCTGGCATGCAAGAATTGGAGGAAGACAAAGTTGAATTGTTGCCATAAGAACAGCTGACAGAGATTTCATAATGGTCATTGTGTTGTCACCAGCACTATTAAATACCAGCAAATGAGAGTAGTGTTATTGGAACTAGTTGTTGAACGACTACCTATCCGCATCACGTTGCCATAAAGCATCTTCGTGAGAGGAAATATCTAAACTTTGTGTGTTTCCAAGTAACCTAGAAAGCATGCAACGTGTTATTTTCATCACCTTGTTTATGTAATGATGTGGGCATGAAGCCGGATGTTTACGGTAGAACACATATTATGGAACTATAATGTTCTATTTGCTTGACGCTGCAGTCGTCCTATCCAACCAACCGTGAACATCAACTGTTATCGATTCCAAGGAGAACGGTGACTATTGATTGATGAAATATGCTTTGTCATCACAGAGGCGGCCGTTATCTGGCTATTGATAGACACGTTATGCTAGCGACAATACAACAAATACACAGAAACAATAAACTTTGAGAGACCAAATAACAATACTGGAAAATATTGAGTAATAAACTAACTAGAAATGCTGTGTAGTTATGAAACTTTACTTTTGTTCGGTTACCCGGTATGCAAACCATGTATAGGTGTTTGTTTATTTGTTTGTTTGTTTGGGTGCGTGCGCCCGCGCGCGCGCATCCATCGAGCCTAAGAAATAGATATGCTTACTACAAATCTTCATCTGTACGTGGTTCTTAATATTTAGCTTAATTAAAATTAAATCAACTACTCTTGATCATTGATTCTCTCCCATCGACTACCTGATAACTGGATTTATGTTCTAACAGTATGGAATCAGTTTCTGGAAATGTTGAACCAAATTGGACAAGAAAGGACGTACAAATAATAAAATATTTAACTTCCATCCGAGAGAGAGAGGGGGGGTCTATTGATTGTTGTATGTTTTGAAATGCTACAATGACATCATGTTCCCTGTCGCGGTGGAAGGAATGACGCTCCCTATCAGGCGTTTCTAGTCACGCTAAATGAAAAATACATTAGTTAACCTACAGAGCGGGCGGAGGACACTGTTATTCGTATGGCCATTGGAGCCCCCAGGGCGAAAGATGTTATCATAAATTATTGGAATGGAATTCATATCGTCAAAAAGCTGATTGCAGTCATGCGTGTTCATCTGTCTCGCTTGGCGATATGATCAAGTTCTCTATTAGATAAGCACCAGATAGGTTATGGATCCGTATGCACCAAACGAACGGAGGGAAATATACAATAAAAAACCGCCCTCCCCTCCCCCACTTATTCACGGGTTAGGGCAAATTATAGAAATAACTGTTTAAAACCGAGCTGGAGTAGTTCAGTGGGGAGCCGTCGCTTAGGCATAGTCTTAAAACAGTTTTTGGGATAATCAAAATTTTATGAGTTCACTTTTGGTAGAACTTTTACTTGGTTTGGCCTTTGTCAAGCGTTATCAGTAGAAGTGTTTTGTGTTGGTAACCATGACTGCCAGAGAATAGAGATCTGTTTTGACAACAAAACAAATAGAAAAGGCTCGTCAGCGCCGCTCATTGTTAATCTTCCCCGAACGCCTCCGACAGTAACAACGTTCGTTCTCTTAATAAGTAGTAATTAGAAACATCACTGACATCTGAAGAGAGTAAGAGAGAGAGAGAGAGAGAGGGAGAGAGAGAGAGAGAGAGAGAGAGAGTTGAATTGAATTTATTGAATAGTTCCATCTACCATCATCGAGATTGTCTGAAGATACTGACAGCATCAACTGCGGACTGCCTACTTTTGGAAAACGACTTCAGGTTTGTGGTAATATCCTGCTACCTTCAATCAGTAAACGCCTCATCCCGTTTTCTAATGAGGTACATTTTCATTATATTGCAAGCAAACAAAATAACAGAAGATATCCATTCCAGTTACTTTAATTATCTAAACAAAAGCCGCCTCTATGGCTTAGTGGGTAAGAAGGTGTGACTTTCTTACTCATGGTCATGCTGTGCGTGAGGTCGGAGGTTCGAATCCTGGTCGCGGCACTAAAGTAGGAGGGGTTTTTCATCCAACCATGCAACTGGCAAGGTTTTTTTTCTCCGAATATGATATTTATTGTAAATTCTAAATTTATTTAGAGTTAGTCCACCTGGTGAAGAAGTAAATTACGGACCTTACGCGTCTCCCTCATTTGAAGTAGCTAAGCCACGTAAAATAACTGCCATTTCGGCCATTATTATTAAGTCGTACTGCATCATCTTAGTCCACGGCTCTGATTAGGTTCACATTTGCTGAGTTTTCTTGGAGATGATGCGAAATAGTCGGTGATGATTGTCTTTAATTAGCATTTCTATTATCTGTAGAATATGTCGTTTTGTATCGGTGTATCTATTTGAGCTGGCTTTTCATCACTAGTCGCCGTTAGTCAGGGATGAGAGTGATTTTGAAGAAAACAAAAACAAAACTGAAAACGTCAAGGTTGGGGGTTTGTGTGTGTGTGGTGGGGGACGTTCTTAATCATAGATACATTTTTGCATTTCGTACGGTCATTTGAAGGCAGTCTATAATCGCCTTAGTGGATGGATCTTAATCATTAACTGTTTTCTGAGAGATGAAGAAAACAGTTTAGAATAAACGCTTATCTTCATTGAGCACACTGTCGAACAATTCGTTAATAAGCTATTAACGAACTACCTTAACTACCCCCCCCCCCAACGATGAGCTGGGAAAAAATCGTTCAAGTGGTCTTTTGCCGACACGGAACTTCTCTTTCAAAATGCGAATTCCATTCCAAAGACCGATTCCACGATTTTAACCGGTTTTCCGCAATGATGGAAAGTTGGCGTTCCTAAATTTAGTTAAATAAGCATACTTACTGACATTATATCTATCGATGCTCTATAAAATAAAATATTAACTCTCTGGGGCGACATAACAAGCCGGCATTTAATGCTTTATAAATACTGTTTTTGCAAGTGATGTGAATACGCAACGTTCTAAAATACGTTATGCTAAAGATAGAAACGGTGATGGATTTCAGGGCAGAAGTTGCTAAACAACGTTGCTACATGTTTCACGAATACCTTTTTCAGGTGATTTGTAATTGATTGATTGACGGATTTGTCAATAATAAAAAATTCCGAAACGCGTCTGGTCCCAAGTGTTTCAGATAAGACCTGTTTTGGAGTTGACACTAAAATTATATAACAATGATTTCCATAATAATTGATACTTGACTCTAAAATCTGTATAACAATACTCATTTATATGAATAATCTGTACAACAGAAATCGATTACCGGGATTATGTATAACAATGGCCGCTTACATGTATGACACCTTTGTACTTGGCTTGAAGACTTGGACGGTCCATTTAATCTACGTTGTGCACAAAAGTGGCCCGCATAACACCAACCATCACTATCAACATAAAGCTGCTCCTCTGTGGTAGTCTAAGATTGACGACCGTTTTAATATTTGTATAAAACTTTTTTTAGGAACTGGCAGGGCCAGAAACGGACGAACGGTGATAAAAATGAAGCTCGGAGCCGTTATCGTCTGCTGTATGCTGGCATTGGCTGGTAAGTTCTATTTTCCGTCATTAATTATTGACTCCTATCACAAGATACCGAATAGTGACAAACACTGAGAAACATAGATGCCATTATGTAAGTGTGGATGGTCGTCACAATTATATCAGTCCTGTTTCTATTTGTATTTCAGCAGTTAACGCTGCCCCCAAGTCACCATGGAGAAGAACAAAGCGAGAAACCGGTATACACTATAAGACATTATTCGCCATTGTTATATATATATATATATATATATATATATATATATATATATATATATATATATATACGTTTTGTTTGAAATAAAAAAAAAATATTGGATAGAAAGATGAAAGTGTATGTTTCTCAAATACAGATCCCTGCAAGGACAATATCGATTCCTGTGATACCTGTGAGAATCCAGCCATGCAGTGTACAGCCTGTACCGGTAATAGAATAATTAGTAATGACAGCTATTACTGTGTCGGTGAGTTATTTCCCTATTTAGATTTACCTTTCCAGACAGAATTCATAATCAATCAATTAAAAAATGCATTATTTGCTAAAGTGAAACCATTCGTTACTCACAACAATTCACTTCTGACGCAGAATGCCCAGAGAATAGCGATCTGGATCATTGCACAGATGTTGGAAAGGACATCATGGGAAAGACCAAGCTATGTCTGGAAGGCTTTCGACTGGATACTGAAGAAAACACTTGTACTGGTAAATAATACATGCTACTTGTTGGGCATTCAGTTTTTGCTTCGTCTTCATGAAATAATAATAATGATGATGGTGATGATGATTTAATATGTTATAATAAATTGCATCAGGAAAGAAGAAAAGATGATAATAATATTAACATCTACACTTCAGCATGCATCAAAGGCTGCAAACGGTGTCAAGGAGATATTCAGTATTGTGACCCAAATCAGTGTTTTCTTGGTTACGCCTACAATGGTCTCACTAAGATGTGCTCAGGTTAGTATGTGTGTGTGATGGGTAACAAATATGTTCTTTGCTATGATGTAACAAAATCAGATACCACTACGCACGCTCATTAGTAATTAATATATCCGGGAATTATTTAAATTTTCTTATATAGTGTGTCCCCTGCGATGTGCCAACTGTAGCTACCCTGATGCCGATGGTCTGAACACAACTACTACCACTACCATGGTGATAACATGCCACAACTGTACAACTAATGCCTATACAAGTGAAACCAACTGCTTAGGTATTCAATTACAATATGATATTAATATTCAGCTTGATATTATATATTAATTATATATATATATATATATATATATTTTATATATATATATATATATATATATATATATATATATATATATATAAGTAGCAGTAGTAGTAATTTTTATTCACTATATTAATCAGTAACATAATGGCATATATATATATATATATATATATATATATATATATATATATATATATATATATATATATGTGTGTGTGTGTGTATTATATATATATATATATATATATATATATGTGTGTGTGTGTGTGTTGGTGTGTGTGTGTGTGTGTGTGTGTGTGTGTGTGTGTGTGTGTTGTGTGTGTGTGTGTGCGCGTCGGCGGCGTGTGTGTGATTGACTGATAGTTGCATTAATTCTGCTGTTGAAATTTAACAGTCTGTATAAAATCTATACACATGTTTCTTGTATATATATATATATATATATATAATATATATATATATATATATATATATATATATATATATATATATATATATATAGTTTATTTAGTTGCCATCTGAAAAAGTAGCCTATTTTTCATTTAATAAGAAATTATAATTATACAAGCTGAGAACAAAATGGTACACTTACAAATAACTCTGCTATAGTACATGAGCTGTACAATATCTGATATGGTAAACGAATGGAAACATTTCCATGAATAATTTAAAATGTGTTAATTTGCCACAGCTTTGTTTGGAAAAGACTCAAGTCAAAGTAGATGCCCGACGAATTGTTATTCTGAAAATCAGAACGGGGAGGATTGTCTGAATTTTTTGAAACGTTTGGAAATGGCCATTGATTTGAGGAGAAGAAAACTGTTAAAGACACATTAAATTCATCAGACGTTCTTGAAACATATTTTAAACTGAATGGTATCAGTTCCTACAAGATACTAGACTGCTAATGAACTAATCGACCCACGTGTCAATGCTTTATCGTCATCTAATTTTGGTGTTCTGAATGGCAAATACAGGCGAATGCAATACTCTACATATTATGGTATTGATCATTTGTTGTAAGAAGAAGACAAAATCGGTGGAAGGAAGAGATTCGTGTAACGTTTGACAAACATCTAGGTGTTGTGTTAACGCTTTATCCGACCACAGTTGGTTCTGATAATACCAGAAACAGCTGTTTTTCAGTAAGCCATAAAAACGCAGTGAACACCAGTGTTTGATCCCAACAAGACTTGTTTGGAATGTTAACCACGAGCCAAGAGAAAACTCAGCTGCTCCAAAAAAAGAAATGAATGTATTTGTTTGTGGGATAATAATCCTTTGCGGTTAGGGCGAAGTTCTACTCTCCGACAGCTCACTGGTTCAGTTTTTATGTGGATACACTTACCGTAGGTCTTAATTCGGTATGCAGTAATTTAATATCCCATGAATATTGTTAGAACAGCTACTGGAACTCGTAAAATCGGAACATGAAAGTAAACGTCAATTTATTTGAACTTTATATTTAAATTGTGTTATTGTAAACTTAAACACATGCATCTTTCATAGGAGGTGGAGGATATTATGATCTTAGATATTTAAAAAATCTTCTCTCTTCGATATGTATAATGATAGTACAATGGTGGATCTACGGGGGGTCCAGGGGAAGGACCCCCACCTCTAGTAGGGATCACCAATTTTAAATGCAATATACCATTCATTGACATAATAACTAGTAGTAGTGACGGATATACGGGGGGAGGGGGGGGGGTAAATCAGGACCCTCACCTCTAGTGGAGATCCCCCATCTTTAAATCCAATATACCATTTGGCGAGTTAATAACTAGTAGTATTACGAATTTGTCATTCTTAAATAACCACACAATGAATATTGTGTAATGTGCGTCTGATAGCATTATTGTTTAACAGAAAAATCACAATTATACTTCATTTTATACTAAGTTACTTTGTATAAAATGAAGGTTAATCAACATGTTTATCTAGGGGTTAATGAAACTCGTTGGAATTGGGACTACGACTACGGCTCCTGGTTTGAAAAGTAGTTTGCACAGTTTTGGAGTTATTGTTGGCCTCTCAGGATTGAAGAATAGTTTGGACGTATTTGTGGCATACACAATGATTGAAAATATCAAATCAGAGATTCAATGTTTGAGGGATGGAATTGATGTAGAATTCCAGAGATGGTACGATGAAGCAAAGCAACAGGCTTCATATATAGGTACTGAAGAGGAAATGCCAAAGGTTCTAAGGGTTCAGTGTAATAGGTCGAACGTAACTGCTGACACACTTCTTCTTTATTAGAAGAGATCAATTGGCATTCCTTTTATTGATATCTTACTGCAACAGTTGCCCAACCGTTTCTCTGTAGACAACTGCTAGCCAGTGAGTGCTTTGCTGAGTCTAATACCATCTTTAATGGTCAAACTAGGGATGCCTCCCCCAGAGCAATTTGAATCATGGCATGACGACCTGCCAACTCCGAGGTCATTAGATAACGAGGTATCCAGATAATTTATTATGTAGTCCAGGCAGTCTGGCAGATCCGATTTACCCGATACTTTGATGAAATCCTTAGTATCTGCAGATCCAGATATTATTCTGAACATTAGAATTTTATTGGTATTATGATGCTCTACCTGCGACATTTGCAGAAGCAGAGCGTAGTTTCCCGGTGTTGAGGCTAATTAAAAGCCATTTGAAGAGCTGGATGGCTGACACAAGGTTTTCTCCCTTAACATTAATGAAAATACATTACAGTAAACCCACGATTCCAAACAAATTGGGAATGGGTTCATTAAAGAACACCCTAGACAACTGTTCTAGGCCAGCCTTTTCAACTAACTGATGTAGATTTACATGCGATAATAAATATTTTAGACATCACTGTTTCTTTCTCATAAGTATGAAGTTTGAAATAAATGGTCATTCTGCTTATTAAATATTTTAGTGGCATAATGCATAATATGTCGCATTATGACTGGGAACACTTTCATGTTTCTAGTAACGAATCCAGTAACCCCCAATAATCCTAACAATTTGTATATACACTAAGGGCCGTCTTAGCGCATGGGCACGCTGGGCACTTACCCAGGGGCCCCACAAGTATAGGGACCCCATGCTAATCAATGTATGTTGTGACTTGCTGTCAATAAATAACTACTATGCTATACTAGACTATAAATATGTGTTACTATATTACATGTGGACATTGGCATTCACATCTGATGTAATATCAGTCACCTGTACAACCTGACGTATGTATGTATACGGATCTCGACCATTTACATTTTTATTCCTGTGGGTGGTTGGGTGGGTAGGGGCCCCAGTGCACTGCTTTGCCTATAATGCTGCTGAGATGGCTCTGTATACAATGAACAAATCACTAAGTCTCAAACCATGCGTCTTTCTTCAGAGGAATGTCTACTTTGCCAGTATTTATACACAGTATACACTTGAAAAATTCAGATTTTCTGGTGCTTCAAAAGACATCTAAGCACCATCTGATTCCATTTTTCTTCCACTGAGAAAGTGGGGAGACGGGACCTTTACCATAATAAATAATCAAACCACTTGGAATCATGCAATACACAATAATCGTGAATAGTTATAATTGATGTCCTGTGCGTATATTAATTACACAGCAACTTCGTTTAATTAATTTTTTTATTTCAACAGATTGTGGTTCAGGTTGCAGCACCTGTCTAGCAGAAAAGGGTTGTACCGGGTGTTCTGATGGTTACTATCCTAGTTCAGAATTGGACGGTGTTGTGAAATGTTCAGGTAAGTAGTTATTAATATGTGTGTGTTTGTTCGTGTGTGTGCTCAATAGGTTGGCACATTAAGGGCTCTGTTTATCTGTGATAAGTGGTTTTTCAGAGCCGTCCAAGCAGACCCGACAAGTAAACCAAAATATAGAGACAATGATTGTTTATTCTTTGTTGGTGTGAGATTTCTCCATATATCAACTAACCCATCACTTGTTTATGGGTGGACACTAATAGTACACTTATCATAAGTAGTTACCGAATTTTTATACGAGAGTATTTATGTGTAGGATACAGTTTGATTGCTTGCTTGTATTTCGGAGAGAATCCCCAGGCTGTCGCTTGATCAGCACAGCCTCTATGTTGAAGTGGTTGAGAAAAATCTCCCCCACCACTCACAGGGGAGCAGTACGGAAAGATGGAGTCTAAATACGCTGAAGGTGGTCACTGCCAGAGTGTTTTACGTCCTCACTGGGTCTTTAATGTCCCCTTTTATTTTTAATAATTCAGTGCAGACGGCAGCGCCATTTAACGTGGTCAGCCACCCACGATGTTGTGAGCCGAGAAATTAATCTCTGGAAAAGTTTCGATCTCGTATTGGGATCGAACCTGTGATTGTTGTCACCAACTGCCGGGTGATTAATAAAAATTATAGTATGTGTCTGCATGTATATATATATATATATATATGTGTGTGTGTGTGTGTGTGTGTGTGTGTGTGTGTGTGTGTGTGTGTGTGTGTGTGTGTGTGTGTGTGTGTGTGTGTGTGTGTGTGTGTGTGTGTGTGTGTGTGTGTGTGTGTGTGTGTGTGTGTCGGGTGCACTGGAGAACGACGTGGCTCCGCCATACGATCAGGACATTATACGGCGGGCAAGAGAACACGGCGGCCGCGTGTGATTGAGAAGGTGGCGCCGCCATGCGATCACATAGGACATTCCACGGCGGCCGAGTTTGCTGGTGGCCATTAGGCCTATGATCTCTGAATGAATCATCAAAAAAGAAACTGTTGATGCTGAGATAGTTAAAAACAAAGGTGTTACATTACCAACGTTTGTAACTTGACAACAATTACTATTGTCCATCTAATAGTTTCATTTTACCGGGTTAATCAGGGCTTTGTCTGGTTTTGAAGAGCATCCCTCTTACTTTATGAGATTCAAAAGAGGTGGGTTTGCTGAGGAATCTAGGACTTTTGGCCAACTATGTATTCAATGTGTGGCCAATGTGTCAAATAAAACATTAACTGGCTGTTGGATTGTTTTATTGACATTATTGATATTTCTTAACTAAGAATGGACAGCTATGAGGAGATTAAGGTAGCTTAATTCAGATAAACAATGAAAGTGAATGAACTGCAATTTATCAACCACAATATGCATGCTATAATCATGTTTGACCAACCACGAACAAATAACATATGTGATGGTTGGAACAACAGATTCCACACCCTTGTTGGCCAGGATCATCCCTCCATATGGAAACTGATATAAACCTTACAAGCAGAGTGGGCTCGTGTCGCTGGAGTTCTCATTCAAGATCATTGTGATATTAGACCGAAGAAAAAACAAGAAAGATATACCCTGAATTCCAAAAAAGACTTCGTAACTTCTATGAAAATTGACTTTCAGGAATAATATCCATCCCTGAATTTGTTGTTAGTTTATCCCGTAATCTTCGAGTTGGTCAACCTAACATTTCAATTTTATTATTGAAGGTTTCGTGTTTTAAATGTCCATTTGTAATTAAGAAATGTCAATAACTGAAAATGTTTTTTAAATATGCATTCTTAGATAATAAATATCAATAACTGTAAATAAGCTAGTCCGACATTCAGTTAATTTATATTTCATACATTGGTCAAAACGTCCTACCTTGAAAAAATAGTTGGCCAAAATGTCCTAGGCCAAAACGTCCGCCAACCTTGCTGAGTGATGCTATATTATACACAAATATAACCCTAGCCCTCTGGTCTTCATGTTAAATGGTTACAGGAACTGTTGGATTTTATGAGTATTAGTATAGAAACATTTCAACCTGTTTACATATGTACACGTGACAACTTGGCTGTTACTTATGCTTCCTATGACTCGTTGGTATGTCTCCCAGGAGTGTCCTTTTCTGATTAGCCACCGGATTCCGTAGTTTTTCTGTTTGGACTCCTCTCGTCTCTGCTTCAACTCTGTCCTCAGCTCGTAATACTCTTTCCTCTTGAGCGGAATCATATCTCTGCGTATGAATACGTTGTTTTGCCTGTCACAAATTTCGTCTCATTGTGGCTTTGTCTGCCAATTTAACCTTTAATGGTCTGCTTCTATCTTCTTTCTTTTCTCCTAATCTAATTATGTCGATGACATCAGCTTCCAAGTCCATACTTTCTTGACATATGGTTTGGAAGTTCATGCATTCTTCTGTTGCTGCCGTCATCAGACGTACTTTACGGAATTCCATATATAATGAGATTTTTTATCGCTCTTGTCGTTCCTGTAGTTCTTTTAGATTTTGGTATGGATAGGTACCTGGTCCTGGTTTCCTAATTTGCTGTCCAGAATCTACTATGATCTGCAGTCAAATGATTTCACAATGTCAGCATAGGTAGATTTTATTTCTGTTTCTGCTTTTTTGACTTTCTCATGCAGAATTGTCATGGCCTGATCGATCTCTGTTATGACCCTCTCACTTAGGAATTGGGCTGGTGTTTTCTTGCCTAGACTGTATATTTGGCATTGGCTATCATACCCACTGCATTTTGCTCACAAAATGAGCAGAACCAGTGGATGTTACCATATAGTGCTAAAAGTTTCATGGCATCAGTTTTGAGGTGCTGACATTTAGCATTCTGCTGAGTATTTGTGTCCACTTACTTTGCATGTGTGGCATGTCATCTTGTCTAAGTAGTCTATGGGGAGGCTTTCTATACTTTGAGTTTCTATTTTCTCACCTTTATCTCCACCTTTGTTAGTTTTTTCCCCGCATTTAATTATGATTTTCTTCTTCCCATCTTTGTCTTTAACACTGCTGTCTGGTAGGATGTCGTTGACTGGCGAAACTATCGATTTACCTCCAATCCTTGATCTCCTTTCAGGTGTCGGTTTCTTCATGATATTAATTATTTCTCGTTGAGGATGGCAAGAGAAAAATATATATAGCAAAATATTTCTTTCTTTTTCCCCTCAATGTCAACAGTCGGTCGGTGTTGGATGCAAGATGCGTCGTTTGCAAAGCCGATGTTAGTCGATCCGCTCGGGTTATTAGCGATAATACAGGCAACCAATTTTTGTTCTTTGAAATTATAGATAATTAACTGACTCAACCTGTTTATAACATTATAACAGATACCAATAATATCATAGATACTATCCTCGATGAATAATTGGAAATCAAACAACTAAGAAGCTATTTAGAAATCAGAACAATCAAATACTTCGGAGCAAAATTAAACTATACGTCCGCTATTGACCGGAAAGAAAACACATCTATTTGCAATACAGATTGTCTGAACACACAAAATTATAATGCCCACAATAAATGTCCGTATTCATAGGTTCAAAACTGGAAGCCGCTTCAACGTTGCTTTTTCTACTACCGGAAGTCAGCGCTGTTTGGTCATGGCAGCCCATTCAAACACCACTGACTGCTCGGTCTAGTTTTCTTTTAGGCCGATGCTAAAAACATAACCAAGAGTTTACTGCTTTTTGACAAAATAATGACTCCCTTTTCAGGACGAAATTCCTGAACAGGATTTAATATTCACTGAAATAATCGTTTGTCGATGGTCCCTTCGCTTCAAATTTGTGGGGCAATGTAGAAGGTATATTCAGGCTTATAATATAAAATATTGAACTCAACTTATATCTAACTGTGGCCTAACAAATAGGACAGCTAATATTGATCTTTCAGATGGAAACAATTTGAAATGCACACGGCTAGATTCTATTTCGTATTATCAACCTCACACTAAAATATAAATTTAATTCATTTCTCACGTGTTTATGGGAGATATCAGGATATTCTAGAAAGAAGAGTTTTCGCCGGATTAACGTAAAATATTTTAATACATTTTTAATAATACATTATCTACTTTCATCACTGGTTTTGTTGTTCGGGGAGAATCCCCAGGCTGTCGCTTATTCGGCAGAGCCTCTACTTTCATCAATGGAAAAAGACTTGGTTATATCCAAAGCCGGTGTTTTCTGACCTAGCTGAAAATAGTTCAACTGGATTCTTGTCACCTGGGGGTCAGAATTTAGCCAGCCTCTAATTGGCCAGTACTTCAGGAATCCCGGAATGAATGTTATAGGAATTAAGTAGATTCGATCGAGACTACATGAGTTCGGAGTTTTGAAAAAGACTGCTTAGCTAAGGCCGAGATCCGGGACGGCCGCGTCCCGAATCTCGGTACTTTTCATTAGAATTTTTGATGATCTTCATCTTGTAATAGAATATATAACCTGACTGGAGCATTTTAATAGTTTTAGCTTAGACTTCATTAGCGTAAATCATGAGAGTGGGGTGTTGTGGAAGGGTGTATTTGTATGTGTATGTTTCATCTGAACCCAGGACAAAACCCCATGTTGGCATGTGTCTGTGATTATGAAAACCCCCTGCCGACCACATCTTGGACATAACCCCCTGATTTCCTATGGTTGTTTTGAAAAAGAACATATCACCACATCCGGCTGCCAGTGGGACGAGATGGAGTCATTATGCGAATGCGGAGAATTGCTCTGCTGTTTTCTCCTGAGCTACAGAATGTTCACTTGACAACTATGCACTAGATCTAATGCAGGATGGATCTTTGCAAGGCCAAGCCAAAGGTCTCTATTACAAGTCAAAATCCATTGAACCAACACTAGAAGCGTGTGTGTAATAAAGATGGGACAAATCGCTTCTGATATCATACTGAAATTTTTAATGAAAATGACATGTATAAAGATTTATTATTACTAATGAAATATTTACATATAACTTCATTCCTATGTTCAGGAGGGTTTGAAGGGGGTGTGTCAACGTGACTCTCATGATATACTTCCAGGCTGATGTTGTAAATAATGGACCACATGTGATTAGACATTGTACATAGCTAAGTATGACTTAGACCAGATGATGTTACGGATGAGTTTTGTAACTGACTCATTCAATCATTGTGATAGAGTTTATTGTTAGGAACAGTGTCACCAATATTAGAATAGTTTAGTCATATAGATCTACATACCAATGAGCAGATTACTAATACATTACCTAAATGAACAAAATTCCTCTCTAGAGCCCAAAATTCCAATTACATATTGTGGGATACTACCCTGGTGATAATATGTTATTAGGTAAATATGGTTGAGTACAGTAATGTTCCATCTTGTGTACACTGATACTAAATTTGAGGTATTTATACCAATAAACAGAAAAAGTTCACTTCCTTTTGCATATAAAGACTTTTAGGAGATAGAATCATTTTATGGGAGTAGCTTGCTCTCTCTGGCAACATTACTTGAAGAAATGATGTGTGGATGTTTTCAATTGAAGGACAATGATGACAAAGGAGTCATAATTAAGTAATTTTTTAAATTATCCCAACATGTATGCGGTTCTTCATATTATCATGTTGACAGTGGGCACAGTTGAAAGTGTCGGAATGGCAAACATTTCTTTGAAAACAATGTATTGTCAGATGGTAAGCCAAACTTAATGCACTGGTACTTTTTTTCCTTCTATACTTTTATTTTTTTAAATCATAAAAATTGTCTTTGTAATTGTTCATATAGGTAAATCTGCCAACAAATAGACCTGGCTATGATAAATGTGATTACGTAATATGAATACAAATAATTGACATAAATTGAATAGGACACTTTATATTTGAAAAAGAAAACCCTGCTAATAAATAACTTTTATTTAAAGAAAGTCTCCTATCTTTCCCCACACTTGGCTTAGAGTACCTTAATCTATCTATTTGGTATTATCTTTTACATATTACAAATTTAAAATCCTGTATCTGCCTTTGTCAAGAACAAGTTCCATGATGGAGACTACAATTGATAAAAAAATGTATTTGTAGAACTGATTTATGCCAATATATATGAAAGTGTATGCCGCAAAAAGTGTGTGTGTGTGTGTGTGTGCAGATGCTACATTTCTGCACATTCTATTTTCCCAAGTGTATTTGGTGGTTTTATTATTAAACTAAATGCTTTAACCCTCCATCATCACACATAAATTTTCCTAATATTCAACAGTCCATGTATTCCATCTCAGGCTCTGACAGTTCCAAAAACAAGCCAATCTAACACATTGCTAATAATGCTAATTGAAGTCATACACATTAAGACCAAGTGTTGGGGTCAGGAGTGTCTTTATGTTCCCTCAACAGCGACTAAGAAATGATAATTGACGTGTGAGGATAACAGTTTCCCTTCTCTAACTGCAGATCGAATGTGTACCTCTGTATTTATGATCCTGGAATGTGCTGATGATCCAGTTAGATAAAGTACTTGATAAGATAAACATCACAACCATGTAGGTGTTTAATAATCTGTTAATTAGATGGGAATAAAGAAACAGATAGATAGGTCAGTTTTATTTTCAGTATGTACACACGGGTATTACATGCACAAACAACATATATATATATGTTGCCATGACAATAAAGTATGCATGGCCGATCTATACTATGCTGTCATATTTATGGGAGACTGTGTCATGAAATACTAGGAACAGACATCAAAATAACTGTATTGTTATGCTCGTTTAAAGAGTACAGACAGCATCATAAGTAATAAAGCAAATAGTCCTTGTTTGCTTTATGCATTTTAAGCAAATGCATCATAGGTACAGAGAAACATAAAAAAGCTCAGAAGAAACTTAGATAATTTGATGGTGCCCCTTGTTTTCCTAGTTAAGCATCTGTTAATATTCATCATGTACTATGGATTCATGTTGGGTCCATTGACTCTGGTTGCTTTTTAGTGTTTATGCAACTTGAACTTAACCCACCTAGCTGTACTATGAGTGTTTCAAGGTGAAAGTTGACATAAGTTATATATACCGTATTATTTTCTCTTGGTATCAATGAAAATGCCTTAACTTGGGAAAAGATGCGCCTTGCCGACAGAACTTAGTGTGTTTCATTCGTGGATAAAACATCAGCAGAACTGTGTTGCACATCTGGTGACATGCATTTGTAAAAGGATATATATAACACCAGTTTTGTTTCAGCTGCAATGGCTTCCTGAACATTTCAGATCACTGTGCTATATGAGCTTAGAACATGTTTTAATTATGTTTTAAATGTAAAGTGCCTTAATTAGATCAAATCAAGTTGAATAAGGTGATGTATAAAATGCTGTTATTATTATTATATATATTTCATTGAAATAATTTAAAAAATATTGGATACCCAGGCCAGCTCTCCATTGCCAGTATGGTATGGATGGTGAAGCTATGATTAAAATGGAAAAGGTAGGTCATTCTTTGGCAACAACTTTCTTGTGTATAACTAATATCATAACTCCTTTGCTAGAGCCATCTCTAACTTCCGGCAGCCCCATTAAAGACATTTCTCATGGAAATTTTGACATTTCTTAGGGAATTTTGTTTTCATTAAGTAGAGAGAATGATAAACTGGTGGCAATAAGTTAAAGTTAATTACTAATTATAGACTGTCAGCGATGAAATGTGGTTCCTCTAAATAATTTATGTTACTGATCAAAACAACATCACTGGTTCATAGTTCCGTCTTTTGCCCAAAGAACTACCAATATAAATGTTGCTGTTAGTCCAATCTCTAGTCTTTAAATATAAAATTAGACGCGATGTCATGCCAAAGATGGCCAAATCGTAAATGTTAAAAATGTTTACAGTGGACGGTTGGACATCTGTACTAGGCTGCAGGCAAGTTGATTACACTGAACAGTTGTATTGAGTGCAGACATGTGGTCAATTCAATTTTGGAATTGATGGTCAAATCCATTTTTGGAATTGATTTTTTTTTAAAGCGAATTGGAATTGAGAAATTTTGAGGAATTGAGAAATTTTGAATTGGAAGTGAAGTTTCCTACAAAAAACATTAATCCAAAAATTAATTTACCATTTTTTAAATGTTAACACTTACATGTAGTGTTACAGATATACTGGAACCATAATTATCCAGAGCTTTGGTTCCTTATATATATATATATATATATATATATATATATATATATATATCACAGATATACACACCGACTGTGGTACCCCAAGTGAGCATTTAACCAATTAAAATGGTCTGGATACCTATAACCTATATAGAGATATTGCTATTTAGGAATTAATTAATGTTATAATCTAACCGGGAATGCCAATCTGGAGCCAAAACGTGCCCCTCCTTTCCTAAAACTGTGACTACTATAGCCTTTCCCCAGACCTAACTGTTTAATAACCATTTGAGAGATTTTGTAAACTTACCATATGTGATTGGTTGCGGAGCTAAGCAAAAATACATTCGTTTCACAACTCCTACTGGACAGTGGAATATAAACACACCGTTGATGATTAGAAAATATACTCTTACATGGGGATGCACCAAAGACTATGATCCACCACTTGAAATAATCAAATACCTCTTTAGCTAAAAGCGCCTTGTGGTTAGGCTTGCGCTAATTTTACCACGTTAACACTTACAAGTGCTGTTAGCAATATACTGGAACCACATTGATCAAGAACTTTGGTTCCTTATATATATATATATATATATATATATATATATATATATATATATATATATATATATATATATATATATATATATATATATATATATATACTGACTGTGTGCTTTAGCCAATTAAAATGGTCTGGATATCATGGCTCCACCCACAACACAGTGACCCCACCACATAGCATGCCTGTAATCTATATAGAGATATTGCTATTTAGGAATTTACCCCCATTCAATGTTTAGAATAGGCATAATAAAATTAAATCCACAAATTAATTTACCATGTAATTTTTTATTCAGAAATATTTCTTCCATGACAATCCTACCTGGAGTATAAACTACTCCGAGTATGTATTCCAAGTAGGTACTTGGAGTATCTACTCATGATAAAACATATTAGGCAAAAAACGGAATTGGAATTCAAAATTTTGGAATTGATAAATTTGAGGTGGAATTGGAATTGACCAAATGAAATTGAGTGGAAATGGAATTGACCCCATGTCTGGTTGAGTGTACTATGTATTGAAATGTGACCAAATCTGTAAATTTGTGTCCTGGTATCAACACATGAAGGAAAAATATTTAGGAATTGTTGGAAAATTCCAAATCAGACGTGAATTACCAAACAGTGAATCAAAGGTCAGTGGAACTTTAAGATGAGAAAATCTTTACAAAAAGACTGCCAGTAAATGATGTTTGCGGTTACACAGATTAAGACATAAAAATTGAATGCCAAGGTTGGGGTTGGTAAAGGCATTGAAGTTGTGTATTGCCAAAAGCCAACACACACAGTTCAGACAAAAATTGATTGAAGTGTTATGGTTATTAGTGGTTGTGTTTCCATGAACAACTAAATAAATCTGGAGATGGCTTATTTTCTGCTGACTCTGGAACCAGTCATACTTGATAAATTAGTTTATATCTGATAAACATCTGTGCAGTAGAACACAGGGTTGGGTTTTTACATTACATTGTAAAAAAAACTATTACTAACTGTAAAAACTATTACTAACTGTAAAAAAAATTAAATACTGTAAAAAACGTCAATCATTATAACTATAAGCCAATTCTACTAATCTTAGTGGATATTGTTCAACAAATTTATGCGATATTGTCTTTCACATACATTAATTTTATTAACCCACTACTCAATATTTGACACATGAGTACTAGGAATATAGCAAAATAATGACATTTATCACTCTGCATGCAAAGTGAATATTCTCCATCTGAGCAGTTAATAGTCTAATTCTACACTGCCTCTATATCCTAGAGAATCCTATAGCAGAATGCCAGCTTAAAATCTTTGCTGTTGCCTGGACGATAGCACACTTTACTGTGAATAATTTAAAATAAATGGGGGCGTTAAAACACCCCTGAGGAAGTAAAATACTCTGGCAGTGACCATCCTCAGGGTATCTGAGGTCCATCTTTCCCTACTCCTCCCCTGTGCGTGATGGAGGAGGAGATTTCTCAACCACTCCAACATAGAGGCTGTGCGGAATAAGCGACAGCCTGGGGATTCTCCCCGAACAACAAAACAAACAAACATCTGCAGTATATACAAGTAGTAATTACCCACATGTCAGATATAGTTATGTAGTTAGTGAGGGTCAACTAGACTGGATATTGAGTTATCGTAATGTGGATTTAGTCTGTTCACTCAATTGCTGTTTATGTATTACAGTCATTCTGTAGTAGATGCTATACTGTTAGCATGTTACTATTTTATAGTTGCATTTTGTTTAAATCGAGTTTTTTACAAATCTGTGTAAAAAAAAAACGGTAAAAACCCTGGCTAAACGTGAAATCTGGGTATTATGTCGAAACTGTATAATAATAAGTGACAAATAAATTATGGTGAATGTTTGAAGATATACTTGTCATGTTGATCAAATGTCAAGATGTTGTTTTTGTTAATTAAAATTATGGGTTATTACATCAACAGTACAATTATTGAAAAGTTTCCAATTAAAGTAACGGGAATTAAGGACTCAAAACACACACAATCTGTATCTCATAGTCAAGCGACGTAGAAATGACTACCAGTACCTACTCTGATAGTATATATGTGTTGTCATTAACTACTTCATACTATGGGCAGTGATATTACGAATTCTCATAATGCTAAAACTTCTTTGACAATATTACAGTGTGGAGATATGTACACATTTGGTAAAATCTTTACTTCAACTTTACAGCTTGTAGTACCTTATATCAAGGATGCAGTAAATGCTCCGCAGATAAATGTGAAGAATGTGTTGAGCCTTTGGTTCTAGGTGACGGAAGCTGTAAGAGTAAGTGGAAATAGTACATTATTTAATCTACAATGAGAAGTAGCAGGATTATTCTGTTATTTATAGCATTTAATCGTATATATATATATATATATATATATATATATATATATATATAAAAAAAAATCCATAATATGGGGTTGCATTTGTTTCAGCCTGCCCCAGCAACTGTATAAAATGTAGCTATTCAGACAGTACTGTCACCTGTGATCAGTGTAGTCCATACTATACGTTGGATAATGGACAGTGTGTTAGTAAGTACTGTGTTACCATTGCTTCATTAATGTTTCCACAGTTTGGTAGTGTATATATATTACATGCTTATCAGTATACATATTATTTAATAGAATGATGTAGGATTACTATTAATTACCGGATATTTGGCACAACCGGAATGAATGGGTATATCAGCTATTAACTAAAACATATCTTTTAAGGCTGCAGTGATGAATGTCCTATCTGTGAGCTAGATGCGGACAAGAAACCCATCTGCAAAGGTTGTCCTGAGAAGTCAGCAATTATAGACCAGTCTATATGTGACAGTAAGTGTATATAATAAAACAGTTCTCATTATTCAAAAGGTTTTTTTTTTTTTTATATATATATATATATATATATATATATATATATATATATATATATGATGATTTGCAAACCATATAATTGATTGAGGTATTGGAAATAGCAATGAACATACTGGAGGACTACACAAACTGTTTTTCTATAGTTTTTAAGCTTATAGTATTGTTCTTTCAGAGTGTCCCGAGAATTGCTTGGACTGTTCCAAACAAGGACAAGATACTATATGTTTACAGGGAAAATGTAAGACTGGTTACACCAGGAATAGCTTGGGCGATTTATGTATAAGTAAGTAAATACAATTTGTGCTTCTTATATACCAGTAGTGATATATCACAACTGACCCAATCAGGGCAGCCCTATGGTGTTACAGGTTATTTACTTGTATGTATGAGATGTTTTCACAGGGAGTGACCTCTCTGCCATGTCTCAGGTATGATCAGCGCGGAAAATATTTTTTTTAATCAATGCCAAATTCAATTAAAGAACAAATCAGTTCAGAAACATCTAACAGCTAAAACAGTGAAGAAGTTTAGATATAACTTGTCCTTATCAAAACATGTAAAAGCTAAAATATTACCAAAAAATCATTAATAATTCTTTTGGGCTTTAGTTGGAGTAGGTTGTAACGTAATTGCTCTTCATGAATATTAGTTGATTTGTTTAACCCAAATCTATTTATTGTAACAGCTATTAAGTAAAACATTTTAGAATGCTATAAATTTACGGGTATATGGCAAACAACCATAAAATGTACAAACTAAAAAAATGCTAGACACACAGATGAATGTGCATGATCCTAATCTTTCCCTCATGGTAAAATTGATATACATGTATTGGTATTAATGGTTGGTGAAGTATTGTAAGATATTATTACATCAACGACTGGCCATATTGTGTTACTGTTCAATCATTTGACACAGCACTGTGTACATGTTAGTTGATATTTAGCGATATATTATTTTATATATACTCACAGCTGAATATAACTGAACAGATATTGTAGAAAGTAAAAAAAACCTTCATTTTATATTTAAATACTTACCTGCATCAACCCCTTAGATAGATAGATGGAGGGGGAGTGAGAGAGAGATATGTGATGATTGACAAATGTGCATTTAAAACTTGAACCAGTAATGTGACTATGCAGTGAAATGAAACACAATCACTTCATTGAAAACACATTGAATAAAACAATTAAATCTAAATTGTTGTCCAATATTCAGCTTCTAGTTAATTACTAGTAAACAGATTACTTGTATATTGTGACTATTGTCATTTTTAGACTGATTACATGAATTGGGTACTTAATCTTTAATGACCCATATCGTAATCAGGTCAGTTTGAACCAAAGGCAAGAAATGAATCATTTCTTTTTGAGAAAATCGGCTGAAGTTGTCTAACGAAGGTGTATGAAGTTTATACTTTGTGTATTACTATTAGAAAACCCGACATTTTCAATTTACTTGTAGCACTTAAAATTATAATATATGTACAAATGTAACTACATGGTTATTATTTAGTAACTTCTTCAAGTTATTGCAAATATAGCATTTACCATCACATTAATAATTGGCAGCATTTATCTTTCATTATCATAATTTGATTTGCTACAATTCTAAGTTCTAATGTCAGCTGGAAATATCACAATTTGAGGGGGGGGGGAACAGGGCCATTTGTCAAAACCAAAGTTTACCTGCTGCATGCATCAAATTCAGTATAAATTGAGTGGTATTATTGTAATTAGCTAGTAAAATGTGCATAAAGCTGAAGAGCATTTTGTTAATGTGCAAGTTCTCAGGACTAAAAATATATATAGTATTCTAGAGATAATTGCATTTGTCTGTCTGTCCTTTGTCACTAGAATGCCCAGAAAACTGTGTTGGTGGATGTCACTACAGCAGTGTTACAAAAGCAGCAGCATGTAATGACAATGCCTGTGCAGATAATTTTGCAGTGGACTCTAATTCTGGACTCTGTACTGGTAAGTGTTGTATTTCACGTGCACACACGTGCACACACACAATATATATATATATACTTGCCTAAATAAGGTTTATACATATGAATTCATAATTCAGTTACATTAATTTATTTACTTCCATTATATTGACAGCATGTCCAGCTGATTGTTCAGAATGCTACGTTGAAAATACAAAAGCTTACTGCACTGTTGGTAAATGTATGCCAGGATCAGTGAGAAATGATGAAACCAAGTTGTGTGTCAGTAAGTAATTTGTATTATATTTACAGTATATATATATATATATATATATATATATATTAGATGTGTTAGTTTATTTATATACTGAACATTGGTAGTTATCCTTCAGACCTTTATATTGAATATTCATATTTACCAGTACGTGTACTTCATTTGATCAAGTTAAGTGTTATTTTTACTGAAAAATGATAGTTAGAGTAAGGTGTGAATCTTAATACCTTGAGTCTTGACACCATTCCGCCCCCCACGACAGATTTAAATGTTGACTGGATCACTTTTATTGTCCTCATCTTTTTTACTGATAAATAATAGTTTAAGGTGCAAGATTCCATTAGCAAAATGTTCCCGTCACAAGCCTCTTCAATGATATAACTGTTATTGTCTATGTATTTACAGAGTGTCCAGAAAAGTGTGAATACTGCTATATGAATTCCCAACAGGAAGTGAAATGTGTAAAGTGCACTTCTGGATCTGGCTTACATCCAGTATCCAAAGAGTGCTTAGGTAAATATCAGTATTTTGCAGGCTTGATTGGCATTCCGCGCTCTATCATTAATGACGATGAGAATAAGAACAATTAACATGTTCCATATGTAATTGCCTACTTCACAACATTTATCTGCGGCCATTGTTTTTACAATTTTATTTCGTCATGAATTGCTCTTAACATTTATTTTCTGATTATCCAGATTGTGACAAAAACTGTATGGGATGTTCTGTGGGTGATGATGGTAGCGTCATATGTCGGACACATCAGTGTACTGCTGGTTACTACTGGAAGAAGGCAGACAGAAATTGTTACAGTGAGATTTGCTGTTGTTGGTTTAGATAAGATGATGGTTATAATCTTTACAGGTGAAATTACTAAGAGATAAAGAGAGAGGTTATATGTTCACTGAACAGAAAAGACTAATTGACAAAGTCATACACCAGCCTTCATGATATATTGCCTCAACAGAATAAAAATTATTACATTTATGGATTCCCCCCCCTCTCTCTCTCTCTCTCTCTCTCTATATATATATATATATATATATATATATGTATATATATATATATATATGTGTGTGTGTGTGTGCGTGCGTGTGTGTGTGTGTGTGTGTGTGTGTTGTGGTAAACATTTACTCACAGCACTATAACAGTACCGTATTAAACTCTAGACTTTTAGTACTTCAGGGCCCCTGAGTACTTCAATATTTCACCCTACTACAGCTGACATGGTATTGGGTGTAATATATATATATATATATATATATATATATATATATATATATATATATATATATATATATATATATGGATAAATATACAGGGACATCTAATATGGGGCGCCTCCGTTGTCTAGCTAGCGGTAGCGTGTTGGACCACAGATCACTACCACCCGTGTTCGAATCCCGGCGTGGGCATATCTGAAGGTTATTTCGTCTTTCACTTCATCTCATTACTTTGGGAGTCGCTCGGCCCATTTAGCCTACCTTGTGCACAAAAGTGGCTGCAAAACACCAATCATCATCATCATCAACAGGGACATCTAATGTTCCGGTGCAAAGTGCCTTTAATCATTGGCCACTAGTTACAGTGCCTCAGTAATATAGTGCTGTAGTAGTACAGTCAAAAGTAAACAGCACTCAGATAGAAGATGTCTCACAGGTATAAACTTTTAGATCAGATCGTTTTAATATAGTGATGCTGTTTCACTCATTTTACTGTGATCTGAAACGTACAAAAGCTATTGCAGCTGGAACAAAACTGATGTTATAATATGTTCCCTTTTATGAGTTCACGTCGTCAGATTTGCAACCCACTTCAGCACTCACTGTAGACAGTCTCATCATTTGTGTACTTACGAATAAGTCCTATATTTCTTATTTGATAATAACAGGACTTACATATAGAATTCACCTGCTTCTCCATTCCTAGAGTATTATCCAATATAAGTTTAACTTGAAGATGAAATATATCTTCTCGTTTATTACATGGCTTTAAAGTTATGCAGATTTGAGTATCATCAGCATAACAGTGATATTTAATATTATGCCGTTTAATAATTTCACCAACTGGTTTAGTATATATACAGTAATTCTTTGATCCTAAAGCGGATCGCTGTGGTACACGAAAATGTAGACCTGCATGACTGAAACAGACTGAGTTCGGTCAGCGAGGTATGGCTTTACTCAGGTTAAGGCCTTTTACAAAAGCTGCAGATAAATCAAGCACAATTAATGCAGTCACAGATCCTTCATCAGTATCCTCAGCAATGTCACTGTGCACTTTTTAGAGAGCAGCTTCTGTTGAATAACCTCTAATATAAGAAGACAGATATTAATGTCATGGATGTCATTGTGCTCTAAGTGTTCTTCTGTGTGCCTTGTTACTACCTTTTCAATAAGTTTGAAGATGGAAGGAAGATTAGAAATAGAACAGCTAACACTTAAACTGCATAAAGCTGAACACAGCACTAACTATATATTAATATATAGTTTATATATATATATATATATATATATATATATATATATATATATATATATAATTTCTGTTTTTTAAAGGTTGTCAAGTAACATTCTGCTCCTATTGCATAGAAGAATCGAAGTGTTTGGAATGTAATCCTGGCTATATACTTAATAGTGAAGGAACCAGTTGTATCTGTAAGTTAGAGATATATGTTCTGTTTGTAATCCAGTTAATGCCTATGTGTTTATTATTATTTGCTTTGTATGAGTAACCAAAAATGCAGTAGTATTCAAGTTGCTTTCTCACCAGTAATGTAATGTTGATATACTCTAACTGACACTGTACGGTTGATTTTAATACATGTAGCTACAACACCTTGTTTAACTGGACCTGTATATGATGCTGACAGTGGAAGTGTTAAGTGTTCTCAATGTTCTATTGGTTGGTATGCCACCAATACCGATACACTGAAGAAGTGTTCCAGTAAGTCTCATTCTATGCTATTAACATAAACTAGCTTTGTTGATATTTACAGCATGTATACTGCGTTTGATAGGCATAGAAATTGTTGAATTATATGATTGATTACGTGTCTAAAAATACCACTTTCTTGTATTTAGCATGTGAAGCTGGGTGTAAAACCTGTAATGCTACCAGTTGCCTTACCTGTAAAAGTGGAATCTCTATTATTAAAAGTAGATCATGCTTGAGTGAGTATTCAACGATTTTCTTAAACGTCAGATAAAGAGAGGGTCTAGCATGATATTTTGAATACAAGCACAGTAGCTTTCTGTCAATTATGACAATCAATTTAAGAAAATAGACAGTGTGTGTATGTGTGTGTGTGTGTATGTGTGTGTGTGATTACCCTAGAAGTATCTAAACAATGGACCTTTTTCCAGGGATAAGAATTTAATCCCTGAAATTGACCCAAAACATGCCAAAGAGCACTAAAGATCTTTTTATTTCCGGAGTTCTAGATGACACCCTAACACCACCACCCCGCCTCACCTAATATGTTTGGTTTGTCTCAGCTGTTAAACTATAGACACTTTCAAATTCCTGACTAAGATGCTGATTGGTTGTTTGTGCTAAAGTGTCAGAAGTGAACAAAGCATTTGAGATCTCTATTAAATAAACTCGCATCCACTCTAAGTGTATTCTTATTTGTTAATTTTAGACCAAGTCGGCTGTCAATCATCTAGTATCACCAGCCACATGATTGCTTGTTCACAGTGCAGTGATGGATATATAGTTTATTCTGGTGTCTGTCACAGTAAGTAGTAGTCTAATACCTTAATCTTTATATGGTTTGCTTTAGTTTTAATTTTATCCTCCAGCTTCCTCTTTTTGTGTGTTATAGTGATAATGTTTTGTGCCATTTAAGTTTGTAATAAACTGTTAGTTGAAAACATGCATGATACAATATTTTCTCTATTTGCCACAGAATGTCCCGAACAGTGCATGACATGTACTTTTGATAGCGCTGTTGGCAAAACAGAATGCAGCACCTGTAATGATGGCTTTAAATTAACTGATGTGAAAACCTGTCAAGGTATCGTCTTTAACCTACTTAGAAGTAGTAATGTATTTTCAGTTATAGCCATACAAAATAAAGAGAGTAATCTTTAGTTTTACAGATTTGTGGATAATGATTTGTCAGTCAGATGACAGCTAGTTGCTGTTTTACTTGACAAAATTTGATAGCTATGTAAGATAAATGACATGATTTCACAACAATAACAGTAGAATAAGAAGTACATAGTATATTTAGCTAAATGATCAAATGTAATATATATATATATATATATATATATATATATATATATATATATATATATATATATTATTTACTTTTGTTTTAAAGCCTGCGACAGTTCATGCCTTATATGTAATGAAAATGAGTGTGTAACCTGTAAGCCTGGGTTCTTTAAAGATACAGGAAGCTGTACGGGTGAGTACCATTTATTATGTAATTTGTAAATATATGGGAACTGAATGTCCTATTACTTACAAACCCTATTCTATGCAGACCAAGCAACACTGGCTATATGTGTCACTTTATTAATCACTTTAATAAAAGTGATCCTTCAATCTTAAATTAATATTTTAAAAATACATTACACTCCAACTCAGTCATATAAAACTTTATGTTATGTTTATGTTGTATATTATTATTAACACGGCCATAAATCTTACATTCAGCATGTAGTACAAACTGTAAACAGTGTTCAAGTGTTACTACATGTTCGACCTGTAACACTGGATATGGATTAGTTAATGGAGCATGTACAAGTAAGAAACATTTTCATTATGGTCTATAAATCTAAACTTTGAATTCTCTCTCTGTGTGTGTGTGTGTGTGTGTGTGAGTTAAGAATATATCATTATGGTGGTCTCTATATAGATATAACTGATCTTTTTTAGAATGTCCAATTGGGACAAGTGGCTCTTTGGAGCTACAGTATTGTGATAACTGTGACAGCGACCCGAACATGTGTAAAACGTGCAGCTTTGGATACATTTCCACTGGCAATTCAGATCCAGCATGCGTAGGTCAGTAGATTTAATGTATTGGTTCATTTAAACAACGTAATGAAGTACGGACTATTAGCCATCTTGTTATGGTTGCCGCATTGATAAAGAAGTTGCTTAATTTTCATGTGTTGGGCTTGTTGCAGGCTGTAGCGCTAACGGTGACTTTTGTCAACTAGCCGGTACTGTTGGCAAAACAGTACCCGGAATGTGTACAGCTGGTTATGTTATGAAAGCTGATGCAGATAGAACCTGTAAACGTGAGTGAAATTCTCAAAAGATGTAGCGTAGTCAAATTAGCTAAGAAAACTCTTGTAGAGAAAAGTTCATTGTAGTTCTATTTTTATGTAATTTGTGTTTCAGACTGGTATTCCTGAGTTACAAGGCCATTTTAATTTTAAATATTTCAGCCTGTCCAGAGGGATTCACGGCATGCTACATAGATGACAGTGATGCAGTCATCGGATTCCCATACCTGTGTAAAACTGGCTATGTGTATGTGGATAGTGATCAGTCATGTCAGGGTGAGTGTGGTGTGTCAGCTGTGTGATGTCATTCTCTGGTCAGGTAACTTATCTGTTACAGCCTGTATTACTGCTCTATGAATTGGGGCCACAATTTCTTTGTCTAATGTCTGTTACAATGGTTAAGAATTTACAATCATTCGAGATTGATTCATCTGCTGATGTAGATAATTTTTAAGCTTTGATAAACTATATATATATACTATATATATATATTATCCATGTTAACAGTAAACTGTTAATTTTACAGCCTGTGGTCAATCATGTAAATACTGCAGTGAGCCAGGTCATTGTGATGTAGATGGATGTCTAGTCGGGTTTGGCAGAAATGAACAGGGAATATGTCAAGGTCAGTAAATCCATTCCTCTTAAAGATGCCTATGGCACAAAATAATACAGATACTGTGTTGTATGGGTTTATTTGCTGTACTACCGGGTTCTTGTATGAATGAGTACAGCACAAGGGTATGTAACTGTCCACTGCACTTTTAGCACTTACAGTCAATCTCCGCTTCATGTCACTTGTGGTTTATAAATTATACATCTGTTGATCAGGTGGTTATAATTACACATGGCTTCTGATCCATGTTAAACCCAATTACGACTTTACTTAATCCATCACCGATTGCATGATATAATCACCGTCATGCAGCTGTAAGGAACTGAATTTCACTTCAGCAATTCATCTTAAAATATCCATGATAAACAAACTACTTACCCACTGACCTGTAATTAAAATAATTGTACTGTAAATTGTAGACATTCAGCTCCGAGTCTGGATCCCAAAATTATCTGTGTCCTTGGAATGTTTCGTTTGATTATATCATATCCCTAGCCTAGGATGTTGTTGATGGGCTATATTAGTAGCAGTGTTTATTTGGTGGGGGTATTGTGTAAAAACAAATTAAATGGTTGACAGCAGATGTCAGACACCCTATTCCAAGTTTTCTGAACCGTCAGAAACTTAGATTCTATGTATAAAAGATGACACTCCGCTCTTATCCCAATAGGCAACAGCCAGGAATCTACCCCAAACGTCAACAATTATTCATTCTCATCTACAGCTACCACATAGTAGTCTAGATCTACTTACTTGTGATACCAGCAAAATAAGTTTTAAAATATTAAAAGTTTAATCCTTTTTAGCAATAATCACGTTTGTAGTGTACCAGAATGGCTGGACCTGCAAAATATCATCACGAGCAAGCATACAGGGTACATTAAGTTTGTGAAAGTTTTAGTTTGGCATATGTCTGGAAATTGTTAAAATTAATATATGTAAAACAGTGCTTGCTCGTGGTGATATTTTACAAACTTAAGACTGAACCATACAATAAATTGTGCCATAATGTCAGACATTTACAAATGTCAGACATAATCCAAGAAGAGTCTGTAGATCCAATAAATTGCTGACTTGTCTACGGTCCTATATAATTATGGTTTATGTTAATTCCTTAGTTTGTTGTGTATTTGCAACAATATGCATACTCCAGTGAAAATCTATGCATATGCATACAGTTACTTTCTTTGTCACTTTTATGTGGAATAAAAATAAAGTATGTATGGTAATTTGGATTTGTCTTATATTCCATAGTTGACACAATTCTCCAGCATTCCCACCCAGTGGCATCTTTGCCAAATGAAACATCATGTAACCCATCTCCCAATGTCATCATACGTAGTTTGACATATCACAATAATTATTAATAACATGTCATATGAAATGTCATGTTTTTCACAATTTTGCCTTTTGGGGTCTAACTTTTCAATATCCAGGTGGCACTGTAAGACTCAATATGCGGGCCAGTGAGCTGTAACTTTGGCTTTCTTTTTATTTAATTAGAATAGGTATTTACCTACATAGTTTCTTTGAATTTTAATGTGCTAGACTTCATACCAAACGCAACTATCACAGAAAATAGCTCTAAAGTTTTTATAAGAAAGATTAAAGAAACCATTCACCCTCAGTTAATATTATTTAAATATGTAATGCTGATAAAAGTAACCCAGAATACCACATTAATAATTACAAACTCTACTAGGTATCATAGATATAAAGAAATAATCTTAATCATAGGATGGTACCCATTATAGGTTCATCAAATACTAGCTTGTATGTTGGAAAGGAAACAAGTCATGTGTTTTGACTTCAGGTGGCACAAGAATTATTTAGCCATCTCAATCCTGATCAAGTATGGTCAGAGATGCTCTGGGTTACCCATTCTCATGACATTACCTGCCCCTGTGCTCAACCTACTAGCTAACTGATGCCATCATCAGTTCATTTACATAAATCTGACAGCTCAGTAGATTCTTAATACAATCAAGATGTTGTTTCTAAGTAGAAGACTAGAATACTGGTAAATTTATATATGCTTATATTGAGCCAATAAATCATATTTTGTGTTCCAGTATGCTAAAGTTGATATTTTTTATTATTCAGCATGCGCTGATAATTGTCAATCATGTGACACCAATGGGGCTGATCAATGTGATTCTGGTCAGTGTAAATCAGGCTATTATCTCAAGGATGGAGACAACACATGTGAAAGTGAGTTTATAATATATTTGTCTTCCCATTATCTGAAAATGATTCTTCATTGTCTTCCCAAATGTCACTCTGATAGCTCAGTGGTTATAGCACTGCAGTGTAAATTTTGAGATCCGAGTTTGAATCAGACTCATAACTGTGTTTGTGGGAATTTTCCTAGAGAGCAATTCCTTATCTCCTTTTCTCTCTCTCTCTCTCTCTTTATATATATATATATATATATATATATATATATATATATATATATAGAGAGAGAGAAAGAGAGAGAGAGAGAGATTTGTATTAAGTGATGTCAGATTTCAAGAGCATCCAGTCTGTCTGGCTTCAAAATGGCAATGCCCACAGACCTTTAATAGTTATTTAACTAGTACTTTGAACACAGGATCATTTAATTTGTGGTTTGATCAGATTCATATTTTTGCATCATTTATAAATTGTGTGAGAATATTTGTATTAGTCCTGAATTTCTCAAGTGATGGTAAATTGTTCCTTTAAAGTGTATTTGTAATGTTGCATACATATACATGTATATATATATATATATATATATATATATATATATATATATATATATATATATATATATATACCATATCTGTTTATAATCTATTTTACTCAAGTGAAGAGTAATAGACTTTGAAATTGTCCTTTAAACATTTTGATTTCTGTGTCACTGGATGAAACAATCAACAGCCCAATATTTGTATTACATATTGAGTAAGTTGTTGTGACACTTCTCTCTATTTATAATTGTCTCATAATACACATAATCTTTCTTAACTATATTAGTGTCAGCAAAGTTTCCTTGAAGGTTTATGTTCACTGTCTGTAGAATATATTATTTTGTATATTGATCATATTGTCAAGATTTTATTTATAAACGGAAGATTAAAATAAATTTCTATATAATTACATTGAGCTAATAAATAATAATTTGTGTTTCCGTTTATTAAAGTTGTTATTTTTTTATTATTATTCAGCATGTGGTGCTAATTGTAAAGTATGTGACACCAATAACGATCAATGTGATGCTGGTCAGTGTGATTCAGGCTATTATTTTGATGATTCAGACCATACATGTAAAGGTGAGTTTATTATATATTTGACTTCACATTATCTGAAAATAAGTCCTCATTGTCTTCCTAAAGGTCACTTTGATAGCTCAGTGGTTATAGCACTGCATGAGGATCAGAGTTTGAATCAGACTCATACCTCTGTTTGTGGGATGTTTTCCCACATTAGTGTTAGTATAGTACCTTAAAACAAACACCACTTGGAATTAATGAATCTTGCATTTTAATTCATTATAGAACAGATTATTTTTGCTACCTTAAAAACTTATATTCTACCATATTTTAAATGTGATAGAAAACTTTTGCTACCATATTCTAAAAGTTAATGTCTAGCCTTGAATGGACTATTCTTTGTTTAGTTATTAGAATAGCTCTGATCCTGTCATGTTTATAAGGCTTTAATTAATAAAGACTAATTGGCAAACAATCATAGCTGGACTATAACACCTGGACTAACAAGTTTTTAGTATTTACATTTTGATTTATATGGTATTATGTAATTTTTCCTACCTTTTGCTAAACTGTGAAAATGTCATTGAGATTACTTCTGTTTAATTGTAATTTAGAAAAATTTAATTGAGACAGTAAGCCCATTCTAACAAAAATATATATCTAAATTTTACTTGCAATGCAACTCCAATAATATGGTATTTCACTATAATATAAATTGATATGCTTTCATTTATAGTCTATTAAAATATAACATCTAAATATATAATTTGTTTCTTCACACAATTAAAATATATATGTATTGAAATGTTATTTATATTTAATAATATGACGTTTCTGTTAATCTGAAATATCAATTAGCTAAAATTTTTATATTCATAGTTTTAACAAGGAATTTACTATTTCAGAGTAAGATGAAAATATCCAAATAATTGATTTAAATAAAACTCTGTCATGGATCTAAACTTGGTAGTGTAACTCTCAGTATTGAAAATCTATGCATATGCATACAGTTACTTTCTTTGTCACTTTTATGTGGAATAAAAATAAAGTATGTATGGTAATTTGGATTTGTCTTATATTCCATAGTTGACACAATTCTCCAGCATTCCCACCCGGTGGCATCTTTGCCAAATGAAACATCATGTAACCCATCTCCCAATGTCATCATACGTAGTTTGACATATCACAATAATTATTAATAACATGTCATATGAAATGTCATGTTTTTCACAATTTTGCCTTTTGGGGTCTAACTTTTCAATATCCAGGTGGCACTGTAAGACTCAATATGTGGGTCAGTGAGCTGTAACTTTGGCTTTCTTTTTATTTAATTAGAATAGGTATTTACCTACATAGTTTCTTTGAATTTTAATGTACTTGACTTCATACCAAACGCAACTATCACAGAAAATAGCTCTAAAGTTTTTATAAGAAAGATTAAAGAAACCATTCACCCTCAGTTAATATTATTTAAATATGTAATGCTGATAAAAGTAACCCAGAATACCACATTAATAATTACAAACTCTACTAGGTATCATAGATATAAAGAAATAATCTTAATCATAGGATGGTACCCATTATAGGTTCATCAAATACTAGCTTGTATGTTGGAAAGGAAACAAGTCATGTGTTTTGACTTCAGGTGGCACAAGAATTATTTAGCCATCTCAATCCTGATCAAGTATGGTCAGAGATGCTCTGGGTTACCCATTCTCATGACATTACCTGCCCCTGTGCTCAACCTACTAGCTAACTGATGCCATCATCAGTTCATTTACATAAATCTGACAGCTCAGTAGATTCTTAATACAATCAAGATGTTGTTTCTAAGTAGAAGACTAGAATACTGGTAAATTTATATATGCTTATATTGAGCCAATAAATCATATTTTGTGTTCCAGTATGCTAAAGTTGATATTTTTTATTATTCAGCATGCACTGATAATTGTCAATCATGTGACAGCAATGGGGCTGATCAATGTGATTCTGGTCAGTGTAAATCAGGCTTTTATCTCAAGGATGGAGACAACACATGTGAAAGTGAGTTTATAATATATTTGTCTTCCCATTATCTGAAAATGATTCTTCATTGTCTTCCCAAATGTCACTCTGATAGCTCAGTGGTTATAGCACTGCAGTGTAAATTTCGAGATCCGAGTTTGAATCAGACTCATAACTGTGTTTGTGGGAATTTTCCTAGAGAGCAATTCCTTATCTCTCTCTCTATATATATATATATATAGAGAGAGAGAGAGAGAGAGAGAGATTTGTATTAAGTGATGTCAGATTTCAGGAGCATCCAGTCTGTCTGGCTTCAAAATGGCAATGCCCAGAGACCTTTAATAGTCATTTAACTAGTACTTTGAACACAGGATCATTTAATTTGTGGTTTGATCAGATTCATATTTTTGCATCATTTATAAATTGTGTGAGAATATTTGTATTAGTCCTGAATTTCTCAAGTGATGGTAAATTGTTCCTTTAAAGTGTATTTGTAATATATCATACATATACATGTATATATATATATATATATATATATATATATATATATATATATATATATACCATATCTGTTTATAATCTATTTTACTCAAGTGAAGAGTAATAGACTTTGAAATTGTCCTTTAAACATTTTGATTTCTGTGTCACTGGATGAAACAATCAACAGCCCAATATTTGTATTACATATTGAGTAAGTTGTTGTGACACTTCTCTCTATTTATAATTGTCTCATAATACACATAATCTTTCTTAACTATATTAGTGTCAGCAAAGTTTCCTTGAAGGTTTATGTTCACTGTCTGTAGAATATATTATTTTGTATATTGATCATATTGTCAAGATTTTATTTATAAACGGAAGATTAAAATAAATTTCTATATAATTACATTGAGCTAATAAATAATAATTTGTGTTTCCGTTTATTAAAGTTGTTATTTTTTTATTATTATTCAGCATGTGGTGCTAATTGTAAAGTATGTGACACCAATAACGATGAATGTGATGCTGGTCAGTGTGATTCAAGCTATTATTTTGATGATTCAGACAATACATGTAAAGGTGAGTTTATTATATATTTGACTTCACATTATCTGAAAATAATTCTTCATTGTCATCCTAAATGTCACTCTGATAGCTCAGTGATTATTGCACTGCAGTGTAAATTTAAAGATCAGAGTTTTGGGGATGTTTTCTTTGAGAGCAACTCCTTGGCTTTGTATATCCTTGATGTAATTAACACAGGTTAAACCAGGGGTCGGCAACCTTATGGCCCACAGGCTGGATCCGGCCCACGGTGGCATTCTGTCCAGCCAGCAACAACATTCTGGAGTTTAGAGTATTTGTGGATTTTAGATAGTTTGTAAAGTATTGAGATTCCCACGTCTCCTTTAACCCACTTACACATTGGTTTCAGCTGTCACTGACCACGTAATTATCAAAAGAACCAGTTAACTAATATTATCCGTTAAACTGTCATTTGCTGGAGAGAAGGCAATAGGCTAATGACCCTTTTCTTAGAGATTGATAATCCGTGGCAAATTGGTCGACCAATCAGGAGCTGTCTAGCTTTTAAGTCATCTTTCGTAATAATGGTCATTGGAGCAGAGATTTATAGTCCTAATTGGATGACATACTGATATGGTATTTAATAAAAAAAAAAGGTTTTGACATTTAGAAGTGAACTAGTTAATTGTCAATAAAACATAATCAAGAATGAACTGCATTGTGAGAAAATAATGAAAATAAGCAGCCATCATCTGTCCAGAAAAGAAAAGTCTTTTTAAAAACATCAGCCTTTCTGCAAGAACTGTCACCTGTCGCATAGAAGAATTGTCTACCCTTCAAGAATGTGCCGCTCAGTTTGAGTTCTACTCTTTGGCTTTCGATGAGAGCATAGGCACATCTATGCCCTTCACAATGAACTCGCCACGTTTGTTGTGCAAAAGGGGCTTGATATGCCAGAACATGGTTGTCAGATTGGGCATTTTTGGTAGACATTTCAAAACATATGAATGTGTTGAACGCAAAATTACAGGGCAGAGACCAGTTAATCAAACTGTTTGAACATGTCTGCACATTTGAAGTGAAGCTAGGTTTGTGGGAGGGAACTCAAACAATGCAATTATGCACATTTTCTAATGTTGTCTGCAGGTCAACCTATTGACGCCACTGCATATGTTGTTTTTCTTTGACAGCTTCAACAACAATTCAAAACGCGATTTGCACATTTGTGCACCAACAACCAGGTTTTTGAATTATTTGCAATTCTGTTCATAGTCACTGTGGACAGTGTTGCCATTCACCTGCAGATGGAACTGATTCATTTGCAATGCAACACTGACTTGAAAACCAAGTTTACTGAAGTTGTGATAATTAAGTTATCCCAACAATATGTTCCAGCTGACTAGTTCCTCTGACTAATGCATCACGTTTGAATGATTATTGCACTATTCGGTAGCACGTACCTACTGTTCACCAAAGTGAGTTTTGCAAAAACAAGACACGTAGTAAACTCACTGATGCACATTTGGAGGGTACTCTGAGGCTTGCAAGCACATGTCTACAGTGTGATATTCAGGTCTTTGGTGAATCAAGCCCAGCACCAAAATAAAATTGAACGTTACATATAATTATTTCATTCACGTATTTGCTTTTTATTGTGTTAATAGTATATAATCATTAACATTCATGGATATATTATATGTGAGGAGTATAGGTCATAGTAGACACACAATATATTATGCATCTTCTTCCAATTGAAAATACATGTTGTTCACTGGCTCAATCCAAATTGCACTCTTCTACCTATGCAAATCGAAACAAGTTCATATATTTGTGGCATTTGGTCTCAGATGCTCCATAAAGGCTTTTTTAAAAACTTCTGCTAGTGGGAGGTGGGACCCCATCCAGCCCACTGACCAAGTAGAGTTTTACAATTTGGCTCACCTATCAAAAAGGTTGCTGAGCCCTGGGTTAAACAAAGAACGCAGACATTTTATTAATAATTTTATTCTTAATATCTTTGCATCTAAATTAATTAATGTACCTGTTTCGTGTGATATGTGAAAATGTGTAAAACATAAATAATTCATTTACTGGTTGAGAAAATATAATAATAATAATAATAATAATGTATATTTACTAGCAGGATCCATTCAAAGGCACTGTACAAATAATATATAAAATAATAATACCCCAAATAATATGTCTGTAAAAACCCTATAAGAGATTTAAAAGATAATTATTATTTATTTGTGAAAGCGACCTTAAATAGGTGTGTTTTTAGAACAGATTTAAAATATTCAAGAGACGCCACATTTCTAATATCTGCCCGCAACCTATTCTACAAAGTGTGGGGCTGCAACGCTAAACACACAATCACCTTATGAGTTGAGCCGAGACACTGACACCTGCAATAGTATCTGACTGGATGACCTGAGTTTTCGGGATGACTTTCTAATGGACACCAGTTCACACAGGTATTCTGGCGCCATATCATTAATAGATTTATAAGTTATTAATAAAATCTTGAAATGGACACGCTGTCTAACAGGTAGCCAATGTAGTTTTTGAAGAATTGGGGTGATATGATCATATTTTCGAGTATTTGTTACAATGCGAGCTGCACTAATCTGAATTTGCTGAAGGCAATTGATGTTATAATCAGATATGCCATATCACAGGGAGTTACAATAGTCTATACGAGATGTAACAAAGGCATGGACTACAGTTACAAGTGCTTCTTGTGTCAAGAATGCTTTTAAACAGTGGACGCTCTTAAGATGGTAGTAGGCAGCTCGGCATACTGATGTGACATGTTCATACATGTTAATACATTGGTCAAAAATAACCCTTAGATATTTTACTGACCCATTAGGGGTAATCGAAGATGCACCCATCTGTAATGCTGGTGTCTTTAGGGATTTAACACAATGTGGTGATGCCAAATATATATTTGTTTTATTGTCATTTTGAGTCATCCACAGCCGAATAGCAGCAATACAACGATTGAATGTTGTAAATAGTGATGTATGTGATGTATGCAGCTGTGTGTCATCAGCAAACAAGTGATATTTTACCCCATATCGCTGTGCAATGATCACAAGAGGACGGGTACACATTGGGAAAACCAGAGGACCAAGAACTGAAACCTTTTAACTTAGAAAAAATTACATTATGGTCAACTGTATCAAACGCAGCAGACAGGTCCAGAGGAACAAGTATTACTGGCTTACCTTGATCAGTTGACATCATACTATCATTTTTCACCCGAACCAATTAAGGCTGTATCAGTGCTGTGACCACTTTTATATGCAGACTGTAGTATTCATTAAGGCTATTATTGATTAAATATTTGTTTAGATGGAAAGCAACTACTCTTTCTATAAGAATGTAAGATTTGAAACAAGTCTGTAATTGTTTAGAATATTATAGTCCATACTGTGGTTTTTATTAATGGTTTTACAAGGGCTAATTTATTAACTATATTTGTAATTGGGCTTATCAGAACATCCAAACAATCATTCACAAACCATGTAGGCATAGGGTCAACTGCACAGAAAGCATTAGATGACCTTTTCAGCAACTGTTTGATATAATTCTCTGTAAAAGGCTCAAATGTATCCATCATGGACATGCAGGACTCTTCTACCAATTTATTTACACATTTGATGGGTAGAATTGTTAAACATAACATTAGCATAAGTGCAGCATTAAAGGAACAATTCACCCTCAGATAATATGGCTTAAATGTGTAATGCTTATAAAAGTAACCCCAAATCCCCCAATGATAAACACAAACTACCTGATAGCATAGATTTAAGGTAATAATCCTAATTACTAGAGGGTAGCCATTATGGCTTCCTTGATTACAGGATTGTATGGTAGTCACAGATTCCATGGCTTAGACATCCTCATGACGTACATCACCTGTCCCCTTGCTCAACCAACTAACTAGTATTAAGTGATGATGTCGTCAGTTGATTTGCATAAATTGGACCGCTCGGTTGGTGCTTCTTGTTCCATGAGTACAAAACAAATCTTCATAAGGGATTTCACTATATTGTTTTCTTTAACCAGTTCAGAAACATACAAGACTGTTCAGACTAAGTATGCTTTAATATTCATAATTATGTTCCGAAATGACATGTTTGGCTTACCCCTGATTACATTGTTATCACTGGGTACAAGAAGATTAGAATCATTTTCTATATGTTTATATTGAGCCAATAAATAATATTATGTGTTTCAGTGTGCTAAAGTTGATATTTTTTATTATTCAGCATGCGCTGATAATTGTCAATCATGTGACACCAATGGGGCTGGTAAATGTGATGCTGGTCAGTGTAGTCCAGGCTATATCTTGGATGATTCTGAACAGACATGTAAAGGTGAGTTTATAATATATTTGACTTCACATTATCTGGAAATGATTCTTCATTGACTTACTAAATGTCACTCAGTGGTTATAGCACTGCATGTGGTGTAAATTTTGAGATCAGAGTTTGAATCAGACTCATACCTGTGTTGGTGGGAAGTCGTGTGTGGTAGAACAGTTAAATGTAACATGGCATAAGAGCAATATTAAGTGACTGTGCTTCATTTTTCTATCTGCATACACTACCAGATAGGCTAGGTCATACCCATTTTTTTCCTGGGATCTAACAGACATTTAAAACAAACAAGAAATACAATTTATTAGTTAAAGATACAGCTCATGTCAAATATGACTGGTTGTATATGGCCCATATACTTAATATGTCACATACATTATTAATGCTTTTATTTCCAAGTTGTAAACGCTAAATGATAAAATGTCTGTATTATATAGTAATGACTTGAGTTTCTATCATAAAAGGCTAATACGTGTGCATGCTCTATGAGGGTATGCTCTATTATTGCCACCACTGTTGTTGTTATTTTCATTGTTGTTCTTCTTGTTGTTATCACATATAAGATAATAACTATTGTTTGTATTGTTAGTCCCTTAATATATATCTTATGTAAACGATCATCGGCTGTAACTATCTGCTAGACCCTCATTCGTGAATAAGTTATTTGTTGTTTATATATACCATTATAAAATAACACAAGTTTTATAGTTTACAGAGATATATATCTCAGCTCGGACATATAATTTGGTTGATGAAACATTTAAATATCTTGGTGTCACCACTGACAACAAGTTAACATGGTCAAACCATTGTGCAACAAGTTATGTCCAAATGTAAACAAAGATTGTTCTTCCTTGGACTACTGAACTCATTATGTGTAAATAGTGAAATACTTCAATGATAGAAAGTGTAATTTGTTACAGCATAATTCTCTTGTGATCCGCTATTATCTGGGTTGATAAGGCAGCTATGAACAGATTTGTAAACAAGCCACCAATATCACAAAAACAGATATGTTGAGTACAGATGATATAATGTTAAATATGTCCTCAAGAAAGTTAAGTGTGTTGTTTCCATGGAAACTCATCCACTTCATAATTATTTTTCTTATATGAGATCAGGAATGAGGTTAAGAGCCTTAGCATATAAAACTCAAAGGTATAGGAAATCCTTTGTCCCAAACTCAATATATTTGTTTAATATATATTGATCCTTTCATTGTTATTATGTAATCAAAATTACACCATTTGTAATTGAACAGTTACAGGTGCTATGAATGTCTGTATAATAGTTACAGTACTCTTAATGTGTACAAAAATTCCTATATTAATATGGCTCAATAAAGAGTATGTCTATCTCTAAGTATTTTGTAGGCGCTAATTTGTATTGCTTTTTGTGCTTATCATATAGTACATGTGCTTATCATATAGTACATGTGCTTATCATAGTACATGTGTTTATCATAGTACATCTGCTTATCATAGTACGTTTGTACATGTATATAAGTAAACTGAATCAGACTATTGTTTCTTTTGACCACATGAAATTAATATGAAAGTCACAGTAAGGAATGTTCAGCATCAGTGAAACTTTTTGTGTGTGTCATGAATGATACTAAAAGAATAACCTCTTGTTTAAACTACACAAGTAGAAACATGTCCTTGTTGATCTGTTATTTGTTGTCCCTTTGGAAACAGTTGGACATCTTTAAATCAAATATTGAACCAGGTCAGAGTTGTGATAGGTTACATAGAGTATGCTACTTTGAGGCATGCATTATATGAAGTAACTTTGCATGTCTCCAGTAGAGTGTGCATGGCTTTGTCCCTATAGTCACTGATGCCTAGTTCTGACCAAAATGAATATTAAGGGAACCACATCACTGTCTTTTAATTAATGAAGAAGTTAATGCATAGTGATTCTTTGCTGCAGCAGTCTTTCATTCCAGAAAGTACAGTGCCTTAGATAAATTTTAATTCAGTTGTTTTTCTGTGTTTCATATACTAGATCCCTTATAAACATTTCAAACACTTAAAAATGGTGGCCAAATTATTCATATTTATTTGTTCTAATGCTTACTTTTCCAGCACTTAACATGTTCATATTAAAATGAAAATTGTGTGATAAATGCCATCTTTGTATGGATAAATATCTTTCAGTTTCAAGTGATATTTCAGTATGCTAAGAAAATATATTCTATAACCGTGTGTTTGCAGAACTATTGTTGATGCAGTTGAAGACTGAATATCACTATTATCTTTAATTTTTATCAGTGGCTGCTTGTAAGACAAAAAGTGATTTAAGTGAGGACCCAAACACTATGTACCATGGCCAGGTCCATCCTGAAAGGCTGTGTGATACCACTAATAATCCTAATTCAGGTATATTTTTATTTTTGTAAAATTAAATGTTTAGTTTCCATACCCTGAAATAGACTGGTAATAAATGCACATGCATGCATGCATGCACACACATATCAACAAACAACACACACACACACACAGAGAGAGAGAGAGACACACACACAAACAATTAGTTATTAGGGCAATATTATTATTCAGGAGCTGGTGTGTTTGTTACAGTAAAGGTGCTGTAATAGTTATCTTTCTCCTTCAGAGGGATGTCAATACTATGTCTTCAAAGAAACATCATCAGCTGACAGTTATTGTCCACAAGATTTTTGCAAACCTGGTTTTGTTTGGATGTTAGGACCAGACACCAGTGCTAGTGGTTATAAACTTGGCAGTTGTGATAGTAAGTGAATGATACTAAATAACTTAAATTAATTACATCACCATTTAACTATATGATATAACGTCTACATTCTGATGTTGTTTTTACAATGACTATACCTATCTAATTTATTTATAATTATTATGTTTCTTTCCTTGTATAAAAATAGTGACAAGCTCCTTAACAACTAAATGTGATCATACTAATACTGTAAAAATTCAAAGAATGACAGCAGTTGCTTTAAATCAGTTCTATATTAAAAGTGATGGGCATAGATTTTGAAAATTAATATATATTCACTTCAATTAAATCAAATGCTATGCTGATATCACCTTAAATTTGTGTTATATCTTATTTCGTTTGATATTAAAAGACATACATGCACCCTAATTTTCATTTTCTTGAACTGACTATCCATAATGGTGCCATTTTCTGACATCATTGCACTCAACTGAAACCTACGAACCTTTTATTTCATTTGTAAACAATGATAATTGGTTTTTACTCTAATATAACATAAAAAACAATAACATTATTATGAAATCTTTATGCACAGAATTTCTGAAGATCTGACTGGAAAACAATGTGTGTGAATAAAGTGAGAACAAGACGGGAATATAAACATATCAAAACATAGATTAAAATATGTTTACTAACTGTAGATAAGAATTATTGTTAGATTTATTGTGCTCATACATTTTCATGTGATATTAGCAAAATCAGGTCATGCTGCTATGAGCTAATTGACTTATAACCATGTATTATCTCCTCGGTTTTCTCATTCTGTCCCATTTTTGAAATCTCTTCACTGACTCCCTGTTCAATATTGCATCATTTTCAAACTCTTTCTTCTGGGGAACCTTCATATCTATTTTCCCATGCTTTCTCTAGCACCCAAGTCCAGAGAGCTCCTTTCATCTGGTTTTCATTTGTTGTCTGTTTCCATGGTTAAAACTCAGGCTGGGACTGGTACTTTTTCAGTTGCTGTCCCTACTCTTTGGAATTCACTCCCTGAACATGTTAAGTTAGTAAATAGCATAGTTTTTTTCCATCACCATTTGAAAACTCACCTTTTCAGACTTACTTATTCCTCCTAAGTTTCCACTGCATCCAATCTTTCTTTGGGGAATTTTACATTTTACCTGGACTATGAGTCTTCCCAACCCCTGTACTACAGGTGTGCCAGAGCTCGATTCTTTTCAAGGATATTGGCACTGTAGAAGTTTGTAATTATTATTACTATTATTATCTTTGGTTTGGAACCTGTTCTGCCTTTAAGTATTTTCATTTAATGACAGAGTAACTATGATAGTAACAAGATAGTAATCATTGTATCAGCTTTGAGATTGGGTCATTTTATGATTAGCAAATGAGCCTGTTTTGAAGGAACATCAGGTCTGTTTCATATTTTTTTTAGATTTGATAGAATATTAGTTGAATACATAATTAAGAATTAAACATTATCCTTAATTCGTCACTGAACAAATAAAAATAATAAAAAATACTGTACAAACTTTACTGAAATCATGGAATTTTGCTGTGCAGGATTTGACCACACAACATACACCAAGTTTGTTTCAACTTTCAGCTTCATTGACTTCAAACAAACGCCTTCCTGTATGTTCAAGAATTCACAGTAACATTCAGCATGTTCACAAAATTTCTCAGAAATATGCCAAATAATATACCTTTAAGTGGGCAATATTTTAAAAAGATTTTGGTTTTGAATGTTATCTGTCAGTTTTAAGTTAGATTTTACTATAAATTACTTCTCACATTGATTCTATGGTACATTTAGATGTTGTTGTTATATGTTGATTGATGGTATTAATAATTTCTCTTCTTTCAGGATGTCCAGATGGCTGTTTGAACTGTATCCTTGATACAAGTGGTAGTCCTAAATGTCTGCTCAGTGGCTGTGCTGAGAAGTATACCATTAAATCTGATGGAACTTGTATAGGTATTTGTGATCAAAGTGATAATTTTCAAGACAAATATCTTCTAGTATTCATATTAATCAGAAATCTGATGGCCATAGAACCCCATCATCTACTTTCACAAATTCAAAACTTCCAAACATATGGACCCAACCAGTTCTCACAATTTGATAGAAATTTATTTTACATATATTACTATAATGATATACCTCAAACTTTAACCTATCTTGTGCCAACTTTTAACAGGTATTATCACCAAAAATCTCCTACTTTATATCCCCTACTCTGATAAACACATTTGTTTTTTATAATTATTTTCCCTCCACTTTTTAATAAGTACTTAAATTTTTGGAACCCTGCATACTTCTAATGTAGGCTATTTTATTATGCTGGAAGACTATTTCATGTTCATCATCAAGTAAAGCGACATTATATGATTTGGATGTCTAATAACTTATATTTATCAGTTAATTTAATTATCTTTTTCTTAGCTTGTCCACCTGAATGTACTGAGTGTGAGTGGGATCAGACTGCTGGAAATGTTGTTTGTAAAGTTGACAAATGTGAGACAGGCTACTCACAGACATCAGCTGATATTTGTATTGGTATGTAGATATTAGTGAGTTGAGTCTGACATAGATAAGGTATCGATCAGATAGAGCTAGAAATTTAACTTATAGTAGTAATTAATTGTAAATTATAGTGGTAATTGTATGTCATTTAATTTAATGGTAAGTTTTACATCATCCAATCTTCCAACCGTGTTTCTACCCAGTCATCCTTGATTCAGCAAGCCAGTATTTCTTGTTCTCTATTCATCTCTTATTGATGACAGTCTTTACTGTTTTGAATTATTTCCTTCAGATTGTCCTCCTAAGGCTACATCTTGTCGATTGAATAGCATGGATCCCACTCAACTAGAATCGTTACTTTGTGGCACTGGCTCTGTGAAGACAACTGAAGGCACCTGCTTTTGTATGTAGTATTTTTAGCTTTCTTAATGGAAATTAAACAAATTAATGAAGTACTTTACCATACCAAATCTGAGTGACATAAGTATTTATTGTTCTCCGTGATAAAATGTTGTTGTCCTCATGTTTGTGCTGGTTAATAGGATACCTCCAGACAGAAGCAACTATAAAACAGATTGATCAACAGTAGAAAGGCATCTACAGTCTGGCTTCGCCACAGTGCAGTCTAGTATACAGCAGAAGTGGGTGGTTGACTTCCAACTGTTTGATGATTTTCTGTACAATTCTACTGAAAATTCCAACATATCTTGTACATGCTCTTCACCATTCATGACAATTAAAACAAATGTTAACACTTTGTCGCCAACGTTCACTAATTACCCAGTTTATCAAGTAAATTATGTAAGCTAGAGAACTGAGTATTTAATTTGAATTTAATTATATATAAGAACAAACACACATTCAGGTGGATGTTTTTTTTTCAGTTCATTTAGATCTGCCCATAAAATAATTCTGATTACTTGTATCTCAGTTCACAGTTATTATTTGTATTTTATTAACTACAAGTATAATAAACATATATTTAATAACCAATATAACTGTCGCCACTTTTGAGATTTCCAACATATGATTAAATGTGAAGTACATTTAGTTAGGCAACATGGTGGCATGAACTTTAGCCATTGCCACAATTTGTCTTCCTAATTGGCTTAAAATTAGTGTATTGTGTCAACGACATGAAAATATAATAAAACATTGATGTGGTAGTGGTTATCATGTTCTCAATTGAAGAACATATCTGGAGAAATGGCCTGACAAAATGCTGTATCTTGACAACCACTCTCTTTCACTACTAATGTACATAGGGGTCATTGGTGTGAAGCCAGCCGCCGCTTTCTGTGGTCCACTTATAATACAGTCACCATGTCATACTACAGCCAGACAACATTTTGATGGCATGGTTGTCAATCTGATGCAGAACAGTCTAGGTTCTTCAAGCTGTAGTTCTTTATTGTATATGTAACCAAAAACACGTTTCAGTACTTTTAAATAGAAAAAGGATTTTTGTAACCTTGATTAATTGGTCACATTTATTTATGTTTATGTTATAGCTTGTCCAGGACACTGTGATTTGTGTACAATAGATGAAGTTACCACTGTGACATCATGTCAGACCTGCAGCACTGGCTATATTCTGGATCCAACAGGCACATGCTTAAGTATGTTTCAAGATACATGAGGGGACCATAAAGTACAATATATTCTATAATGGCTACTTTCCTACAAGAACATTTTCAATCAATATGACAGATCACATTCAGATTAAAATCTTACCTTCAGCTTTTCAACTTTGATTATTTTCTGAATCATAATACAACAATTCTGTATATTCTCACATATTATGATGCAACTAACAGTTAGACTGTGTGTGTTTGTGTGTGTTTTAGCTGTGTATAATAAGGCACAGAGAATCTCGAACCGTGAATTCAAACTCTGGACGTTTCTTCAGGGAACTGAATCCAGAGTGGCGACTTTTCTTGCTGAGACATGTGTAATGTCTCACCAGTCCCTAAGCCGCCAAGCAAAATCCAAATACGAATCACATACAGCCGTGTAGTTTGGGAGTAGAACACCCAAGTCAGATCACGGCAGTAGTGAGAATGTTTAGCTTAATTATCTAAGCAGCCCTATTTATAGTTATTTTTCAATTGCTGTATTTTTCTTCAAAGCAATACTATATAAACTATATAACCCAATTGTCAGTGTCTTCAAAGATCAGTTTTACAACGGGCAGGCGTCATGAAGCGACTATTATTAAAACTGTTTAGCTTAATTGCTATTATAAGACTGACATCTGCGCTGAAGCAGACCGTAATAGCGCGTCATAGCTTCCGTACTGTTTGAACTGTTATCATTTTCAAACCTGACCTAACGTCGGCTGTTCTAACTATTGTAGTTCTTAAATGTTATTTATGACAAGCAGATTAGAGCTAATCTTGAATATCATAGTACAAATTGGACATAACTGGACCTAGGAAAGATAATTCTATTCCCACATACAATGTGAATTATATATATACAAGTAAACTTGTTATATAAAACACACCAACCGCGCGAACTGTGCAGTGAACTCTGGTGGCCTAGCGGTTAAGCACCCGGCACTTGGTGCCAACAGTCGCAGGGTCGAACCCCGTAAGAGGTCGAAACTTTTCCAGGAATTAATTTCTCGGCTCACTACATCGTGGGTGGTTGACCACGTTAAATTGCGCTGCCGTCTCCACTGAATTATTTAAAATAAAGGGGGACGTTCAAAACCCCCCTCTGGCAGTGACCACCCTCATGGTATTTCGGCTCCATCTTTCCGTACTGCTCCCCTGTGAGTGGTGGGGGAGGATTTTCTCAACCACTCCAACATAGAGGCTGTGCCGAATAAGCGACAGCCTGGGGATTCTCCCCGAACAACAAAGCCAAAGAACTGCGTCCAATGCCACCGCTCGAGATGCGATGCAGTGTTTCTATTCCTGAGTCAGGAGTAGTTATAATGCTTTAAGAGTGTACGGTGCCTGCTACAGTCATTTAAATGCTGGATAACCAGGCCAGACACCTAAACGGCGTGCCTCCAAAGACGCAAATAGTACATGGAATATACAGCTCTAGATCAACTTTTCTTAGAACGTGATATTTGCTGGAGGGTCAAACACCTCATAAGCATACAAATCCAATACATTCTATGACCTACTCGTCACTAACCCTTTATATCAAATATTACAAAATTGGTAAAAAGAAAACACGAACCTCAATCTCTGGCACGGGCAATGTGTGTTTTAGCTGTGTATAATAAGGCACAGGCACAGAGAAACTCGAACCGTGAATTCAAACTGTGTGTGTGTTATAAAGGTGTAAATCCACATTTACATTATTTTGATATATTTTAGCTAAATGATAACAATTACCTGAATAACAAATAAAGAATATATAACAATGTAATGAAAACTAGGAGTGTACATATCTTTACTCATATTTTGAGATGGTGATGTTTTATGTTTTATTGTTTATAGAATGCCCAGACTTCTGTACTGAGTGTACTTATGACATCACTAAGAAAGTGTCTGTCTGTAAGACCGGTGCATGTACTGATGGCTATATCCAAGATCCAAATACCATGGAGTGTAGTCGTTAGTATTCTTAACACATACATTGTTTATTTATTAATGAAAGTTTCCAGTGATCTGATCATTGAAATAATTGAGAATTGATCTTGAACATTTTCTTTCTGTCCCTTAGAATGTTCAATTACAGGCTGTGTGAACTGCTTTAGCAATGGTTCCTGCATACCGGGTGGATGTTCTTCTAACTACTTCTCATCGTTTCAGAATGGACACTGGGAATGTGTTTGTATGTGTTTAAATGTTTTTAAAATTTCTTTCATTAACTGCTATTATTTGTGAATGGTTCTGTAATACTATTAGGATTCAAAGTGTTATTTCTCACAATTAAGCTGTCTGAAATTGTGTTTGAAACTCAAAGGAATTTATCTCTCTAAAAATATTTATTATTATTGTAAGCTTGCATCTCACACTGTGAGCACTGTGAAGACACCACATCATGCTTACCTGATGGCTGCAAAGATGGTTTTGTACGTAATAGTCAAGGAGAGTGTTTAGGTAAGAAAATATTCTGGGGATGTGACATATCAGAACAAGCATTTCATATTTTTCAGTTATGGAACAGTGATTGTAAGTTACTTAAGTTTCAACAAATCATGGCACTAATGTTATCATTCTTTAATATTTCAAATATACAGAATGTGGAACAGGATGCAAGGAATGCAAAATCAGTATGGATGATGCCATTATATGTACCGCATGCAACACCACTCATGCTCCTAAGATGGATGAATCAATAATTACTGAGTGTATAGGTATATATTTGTGCTTCTACCAATTTTTTCTAACTTAAGTCAAAGAATTATTTGTGTATTCTGTCTGAGAAAGCACGTACAATACACTGAAGCAAGTGCGAGCTTCCTAAATGAAAGACTCCAAAGGACATGATATTAATTTTATGCTCTGGTATCTTATATTATTAAGGGCTGCTTCCATGGTCTGAATGTTAGTGTGGTTGCATACAGATCTATGCCACCTGGTTTCACACCTCAACTGAGCTATGTCCGATGGATGTTTCAACTTTCAATTTGCCTCATTACATTTGGAGGTTACTTGGTCCATCTAGCCTATCATACGTGCAAAAGTGAACATAAAACATCAACTTTGTTTCTTAGATTTAAAAAAAATTAAAATTTATTGGGTTTCACTTTAGCAACAAACGGATGAAAACACGAAAACCAGCATAACATCAAGAACACATGCTAGATACCCAGAAAAAGTCTAAACTGTGTATATAACCAGAGTTCATGTGTATCTCATTTCCAATTCTACAGTACTATATAACATGTATAATTATAAGTCACACACACATAATGGAATTTATGTTGTATATTTTGCTCAGTTATATAAAGGAAATACTTTCAACTAATAGGTGTTTCACACTCTAGTAACCATTAACCCAAAGAAACTTTCATTGATGCTGAATAATATTTCAGCTGGTAAAGAAGAAACAATAAAGTGGCTGGTTGTTTAGTGGCTAACTGTACTTGTATAGCAACAGTTTTTTAATCAACCTTTCAGTTCAAATTACAAACTGACCCCAATTCTGTTCACTGTCACTTATTAACAGATGATTTCATTAAAACGTATATATTATACCTAGAGACTGTAGCTGCTCATTGAGTGGAAGAAGCAGACTGCAAAAGTTCACTCTAGAAACAACCTTCTGATGTACACACCCTGACTGGAGTTCTTAGCCAAGTTCTTTATACTGTTTCATTACATTTTCATTTTGTAGTTTGTATTAAAAATATGTACCGGTATATAACTGGTACTAACTATATACATGGTACTTACCATTAGTTCAAAATAAACGCAAAGAATTGCATATTATTGTTATTATTATCAATAACAACCTGGGCTTATTGATAAGTATGACCACTCAATTTGACTTCTTTAGAAATATCTTTAAAATTTCAAATAGAGTATATGTGTGGTTGATTAGAAAAAGGGTATTTATGTTGAAAATGCATCAAACCAGTGAATTAACTTATTATTTTATCAATTATATCAGCTTGTCCTGATGGCTGTCTGAGTTGTAGCTACAGAGAAGACATTGCTACAACTAACTGTGATATATGTCTGGACCCATACTATGAACAGACACAGACTGTTGGTTCTGGTCAACAGCAATACTGTACAGGTTTGTATTTTGATAGTACATGTATATACTATATTAAGCTTTACTGGTAGATGGACAAACCTACACACACACACACACACACACACACACACACACACACACACACACACACACACACACACACACACACACACACACACACAATATATATATACTCACAACTCACTGACCTGTTAAATTAAATGAATACTTTTAAAATAGACATGTGTATTTCTCATCAATGCACATTCTACAAAATTAATATTAATTGAACAAAGAAAGATTATGAAAAAATAAATCCCTATAAAATTATTTTCAGCATGTGGAGATAATGTTCTGAAGTGTTCGTCATTGGGTGGAACCAAGTTAATTGAGACATGTGCATCAGGTACTGGGAAGTATCCTGAAGATGGTGTATCTAGTACTGACTGTAAAGGTATATAGTTATAAGAATTATTTCATCAGAGTTTAATATTAGCTACATAGTAGACGATATTTTAAAAAGCTGGTGATATTTTATTGGTGTGGTGTTTTGCAGTAAATTAATTTTGGTCATATCTTAATTCTAGCTTGCCCTACTAACTGCCAATCCTGTACCGTATCCAGTACGTGCACTGTTTGTAAGGATCAAAATATTAACTATTATCTGACAGGAGGTATCTGCTATAGTAAGTCGTTTTGTGTATTTGTTTCTAAATGAAGGTAGCTATGTGCAAATTAAATGAACAGTTTATTCATTTTTATAAAATAAATTACATACCATTTATAAATGGTTTATTTACAGCCAAATGTATAACAAATGAATGCTTCTTGTCCATTGTTATTATTATGTCTTTGTTTGGTATTGTTATCTGAAATAGTATTATTTAAATTTAAATTAGCCATTGTTTTTAATCTCCAGGTTGTCCCACTAACTGTGCCACGTGTAAATCAAGTGAGTCCAGCCCGGGCTGCGATACCTGTGAAATGGGATGCAGACGTTACAAAGATACTGATAATCACTATAAATGTCAGAGTAAGTAATTTCTTATTATGCCAATCAATTTATCAGCTGCTAGCAGTGTGCCATTTGGTGTAATTTGTAAAATTTCCGATTACATTAATTTACTGATACATTTAATGAATGTTATTTTTTGTAACGATTCTCTAAATTCACAGCTTAAAACATCAATAAATATGATGGTGTATTAGCTGGCTAAAGTGTATACAGTAAGCATATCCAGCCAGTTCTTAACATATTCATCCTTTTACTATTCTGATGGGCCAGTGGTTAGAAAATTGTATTGCAAACCTCCGGACTCTTACCTATGTTTGTTGGATGTTCTTCTAGGCTATCTTTCTTTGCTCAAATGCCTTAGGTGTGACAAACAATGAGGCTAAACCTCTGGACTCAATTCAATTAATTTTTATTTGTATGTTTCAGAGTGCACAGATTCCAATTGCCAGGAATGTGCTGAGGATGCTGCCAAGTGCACAAAGTGTTTAAACACCCACTACCTTGATTCTGATCAGTGTACTGGTGAGCTGCTAAGAACACGAAATATATTACTTGAGGAGTTTTAATTAGTTCCTTGGGATGATAAAAAATAATAACGTATGCATATAACTTGTTCTGTACTCTATGCATACAGGAACGTGAATAATTCAATCAGCAATTTTATCCATCACAAAGAATTCAAGATTATATGGATTTTTTTTATTTTCTTTATGGGAATTCTTGTTTGGATATGTAGCTTTGTTATAGTCACTAACTTTGTCAGATAGGTCAAGTTATATGTGACAATGTCCTCTAGAATGATACATGACATGGCAGTGGCTATTTTATCAAAGGAGTGAACAGAGATCTGTTCAGAGTTACTGGATCTATTTGTGCAATTACCTAGTTAAAATCTAATCAAGATATATTTGCTAAACCACATTGTAATTTAAGATACTTCACAAAGATCACTGGATGGCCAAAATACTGGTATTAGAGATTCCTTTTTTTGTTTTAAATTTTATTTACACATTTCATTAACAGGCACAAACTTTCCTGTTTGGTACAAATAACTATCAAACCCATGTTTTGGTTTTTGAGGACAAGATAAAATAATCTCATTATACTTTGGGCAGTTTTCTTAATCAAAGGTTTATTGAAAATCTGATGTGGGGCCAGTAAAGTCTTCCAAATATTTAGAAAGGGCAATCCAGTGTCCTTAATAAGTAAATGGAAGAAATTTGGGATTGAAGTGTCAAGCCAGTTCAGAAAAAATCTGGCATTCACACATTCTTTTACAGACAAATTACATTGTAATTATTAACTCTGGTAGTTAATATTTTATTACAATTAGATAACTGGAGAATTAAGTAATATTAATTATCATAATTCATCATTTTTATCAAAATTAGTGTGTTGTTGAAGGCATAATTAACATGTAACTTATTCATTTATACTGAGTTATTATGAGATTGACATTTTCATACACATTTGAGTAATAACTGACTAATTTCCATATTAACAGCTTGTTCAACAGATCTCAGCTGTATTGATTGTGGTACAGATGGTGTATGTAAAACGTGTGTTTCTGGAACATACCTTTCTGAGGATAAAACATGTATTGGTAAATATGTTTTGCATTGAACAGATTTGTTATAAATATATTCACATATTAATTAAGTCTAGCAAAATTTACAATAATTGAACTCATTACTCTGTAAAGTTTTATATATCACATGTGTATACCTGGTTACAGCTTGTCCTGGAAACTGTGCACAGTGTGATGACACTGGTTGCATTAAATGTAATAATGAATGGCTCATCAACAAAGGCCAATGTGGAAACTGTCCATTTCACTGTAAGAAATGCAGCATGGCATCTGATAGTAAGACACTGAAGTGTGACAGTAAAGAATGTTATGATGGTTTTGGCTTGGATGCATCACGGGACAACTGCATTGGTAAGTTATTAAAATGGACTGATGTATTAAGTAATAGACAAGTTTTCAAGCAAAACTGATAATTCAGGGATCATATCTTTGTTAATTATCACTATATTTTATCATGTGATATTTTTAGTTACATATAATTACTTACTATATATGATCAGCTTAATTTATCCTGTGTTTCTTACAACCAACTTCAGATTGTCCTAGCCTGACTGGTGTTAAAAATTGTGCAACGTGCACGGATGTGGACCCTGCAACTAACAAATCGACATGTATGTCCTGCGAGGCACCACGTTATGCCCTTGATGAAAACAGTGCTGTTTGTTTGGGTAAGATGACACGAATTCGATAAGTGGCTCATCTGATCCCTTTCGGTACTTCCTTTGTCCTCATTTAGCAGATAGCTCACCCTCAGATATCATGAATTAAATATGTAATGCTTATGAAAGTAATCCCAACTCCCCCAATAATAATTTTGAACTCTACCCGATGTCATAGGTATAAGGTAATAATCCTAAATACTGGAGGGTTGCTATTACGTCTGCCTCAAATGCTAGTTTGTGTGTTATAAAGGAGAAAAATCACATGTTCTGATGTCAGCCAGTGCAAGCCATCTCGATTCTAATCAAGTCAGGTCACAGATGCTCTATCTTAGCCACCCTCATGACCTTACCTACCCTCATGCTCAACTTACTAACTATTACTAACTGACTCGCAGCGGTCGTTCATTTTATGTTACAAGAGTACAAATTGGTCTTGATAAGGAGTTGTATTGTATAGTTTTCTTTAGTCATTTCAGCAATTCACGAGGCCGTTTTGACCAAATACACTGTAAAAATAATGAATATGCTTTTGTTCGGAAATTACTTGTTTAGCTGATCTCTGTTTGCGTAGTTAAAACCGGATTGTACTAACAGCTTGTGTTAAGTGATGTCAGGCTTCAGGAGCATCCAGTCTTTGTCTGGCTTCAAACTGATGGCACCCTCAGACAAGTTAATATTAGTTGATTAACCAGCACTTTGAACTGGATTATTTATGTGGTTGACCATGTCCCTATTTTGACATCATTTACATTTGTAGGAGCATATTTGTATTAGTCCTGAAAATTTGAAATGAGGATGAACTGTTCTTTTAAGATGGTATTATTAGTAGCATGACAGCTGCCATATATTTAATGTGATGTTTCAGATTGCAATGACATAGATAGCTGTGGTGCTTGTGTTGATCGTCCCCGTGTATGTACCTCATGTACTAATGGCTTGGAGACAAGCAGGAACAAGACAATATGTGGTGGTAAGTATTGTCATTGTTGTCTACAGTAAATTGAGAAAGCCATTTTGAATATAGTTTCATAACAATAAGTATAATATTAACATATGGATTTCTCACTATTCAGCAATGTGCTATCTTTGTTACGGTGATAACTGCCCAGAGACACCTACCATAGAAACAGTCGACTATGTTACACTTGATCTAGTGTTCTGTCCTGAATACTGCATTGTAAGTTTATAACTTTGTTATAGCTATGGATCACATCTATTTCCAATTGTTTAATTATAAATGCAAAATCACTAATGTGATATGTATCTCTACTTCCTTGTGTTATGGCTAATATGTTCTTTATCAATCTAATGAAAAAATCTGTTCCAACCAGAACCCATTATAATAATCTTATTGGGAATTTACTGCATTATTGCAGTCTGTTATCTGAATTTAGTGGAAAGATGGATTTCTTTGTTTACTTGTCCCTTTAATGGTTTTTTGTATCATACATAGGTTCGTACGAAGTGGGAATATTCTGGAGCAGGAGAAGATGGTACAAAGGGCAAGATCTTACATAGAGAATATGGATGCAGTGGTGATGTTATTGAAGAGGTATCAGGAGCTAGTGGGTGTCGTCAAGACAACAAGAACTGTGCAATGGATAAGGACAACTATGAGGTTGGCCATGAGAAATATAGCATATATATAGTCCTATTTCAGCACATGCTAATTAAGTAGATAGGCACTCATAATGACGTATATTACAATATTATGTAAAACGTATGCTAATAAATGGTTAATGAAAGACATTAATATTGCTTTTTAAGGTCTGCTGCTACAAAGGATATAACAACTTCAACAGCAGAGCCCCTTCCTTGACGGTGACCTCTCTCAGCATGTTTCTCTCACTGATGGTCGCTACTCAGATGATGATGGAACTAATTAATTAATAAGTGACACTGTTGGTGATTGTAGTTGGTGTGTGTGTGTGTGTGTGTTTGTGCGCGTGTGTGTGTGTGTGTCTGTGTGTTGTATGCTTTGTCGGTCATGTTAATTTGCATTTGGAAAGTTACCCTATTAAAATTGACCTACTATGATATTAATAATGCTGCCTATTTTGATAAATTTTAGATAAAAATAGCTCACATAGTACGTAATACAGATATATAATAACCAAGTTGAAAAACAAATAGTTCTCGTCTTTTACATTGTTATAACAGAATGAAAATTAACATGACCTTATATTAGATATAGTATGGAAAATACATTAAAAAAAAACAATTGCACAGGTCCCCTGTAATATGTTACATACATGTTGGCATATACTGTTGTAGTTGTTTCTGTCGACGTAGGACTGATAATCTTTTCTCTAACCATAAACTTAGGTTGATAACTACTTGCTATTCTGTGATAGATTTCTCAGTATTACCTTTTGCACACCTTGACTATGTTGATGTATTCTTTGATTAGGCTGTTAATTCATTTCATCTCTAATTAGATGTTATCGAGTTTGTTATGTTTTTATGAGCATATCTGTGATACCGTGGTACACCTAGTATCTAGCACTAATCAGCACCACTACTGTGTCGATGTATCTTTCTATTAGCAGATATGACTGGCCGGTTAAAGAGCTTGATCTGTTGAAAGATAACATAGACAGGGTGGCTAATGTTCAAGATATCTGAGGTTAGAATCCAACAGGGGGCGTCTTGTTTTTTGTTCGTTTTGAGTTCAAGATATCTTGTCATTCTGGTTACTCATGGGAAGGCAGCAGTGTGGTTGTAGACCTGTTAAACTGCTGTATACCATCAGTAACTGGCATCCAGTATGTAATAGGAACAGCACAGTGACTGTTGGTGTGTATGTGTGCTGTTCCTATTTTACTGTGATGCTAAAGGTCTAGCACCGTTATCTGTTGAGTAATATATTACTCCAGGTATATATATGCACTAATCTGCACCGTTGGTGATATATCCATCACAAACTATGTCAACTATTCACTTAATTATTAGGAAAATGTTAGAATGGAAAACGTTTTAAGCTGTTTGTTTTTATTTGTGCTGTAGATTCTCTAAACGGGGGGCTTTGTTTATTATAACTGCACATTTTGCATAAATGTGATTCTTTCCAGTTTTCACTGATGCATGAATCCAGTTGAGAAGTATCGCGTGCAGGTGTATTCCAACTGTATATGATAGTTCTCATATGGATGAAGAGTGACCCATGAAATGTTCACTCAGGAATAAATCAGGAATACACCAGTCTTATCTAGGTGGGGAACGCTAGATCATGGAGCACTGAAAATCTTGAAAATTCTGAAAGATAACCAGGAAACAATGAGACCTATACAAACTGTCCATTTGTGGTCTTCTTCTTAAGTGTGCATTATTAGGAAACGTTTAAAGAGAGGCATTTAAGTATTAAAGTTTGTTTTGAATCCTTTTCTTCAAGATAACACATCTGCACATGTTCTGTTGTTCTCCCTAGACAATGAAGCTTGTACAGTCGGAAACATGGGTAAAGGTTTTTAATCTCACGTGTAGAGATTAAATACTAAATATGTCAATTGGTTTTATGCCACTGCAACATATTTGAACTTGGTCTACACAGAAGATACAAGAACGTGTATTATCTTCAGCTACTGAAGCTGAATATCACATAGTTTATGTAACCAAATGATACATATTAATATTAAACATTAAGATATAATAATATATTGACAAAAATGCACTTTCTTGTATCATTTGCTATGTTAGCAGCTGGTTGTTATTGCTTTTAAATCTATATGGTGGCTGCCACATAGCAATGCACATGTTTGAGAATTATGGCAAGAAAATGGTTTCCCAGATTATAAATGATCAGTTTATTTCTGTGATTAATTTGGTTGAGACAGTACAGGCCAGCAGATACCCAATGATGACTAATAAAAGCTGAACTTTGTTCCTATCTACATAATTTTGGTTGTTTACTTGATGTGTGTGCTACATTGTTCAGGACTTTATACACAAAAGCATGACTACTATTATTAATAGTTTTAAGCACATTTACACAGTGATATATATACATGTATATATATATATATATATATATATATATATATAATATATATAATTTTTGCATTCTGAAACTTACACACAAATACACAGGCTGACAAGTAATTTCTCTCTGCAGTGTGCAATATATATACACTCATACTCATATTTTCTGAGTAATTGTACTCATACTCGAGTACATTGATCCAAAAAGCAAAGTAATCATACTCTTTCTTGAGTACATTACCAAAGTAATCGTACCAAAGATTACTTTTTTTCAGACAATCAGTTGCAACTAAATGTATTAGACAGATAGAAATGGCAATATTAGAAGTAATACAATAAATATAATATTAATTGAGCTATTAATTTTCCATTAATGTTGAGCATTTCAGGTACGTAAATTTTCAGTCAAATTTGCCTAATTAATAGTAATTTAATACCTTCTCTCCCCAGAGAAGCCACATCTCCTGCTTACTGTAGTACTGGTAATACAAGGTTATATTGCGATGGTTCTTGGGACACACTGGAGTAGATAAGCATCCCCTAACATCTTGCTTTCTAATTTTAGAAGCCATTCTACAGCCCTCATAGACCACCTGTATCGTTTGCTCTCAGTTTGGTGTGAATGACTGATCATGGTTCCTACTTCCAGAGTCCTGACTGGGTCTGGGGGGTTAGCTGCTAAATATCTGCCTATTTTGTTTAAGGTCGACTTGGAGAGGCTTTAGCCAACTCAGGGGGCTCTTCCTGTAAATACTGCGAGCTCCTTCTCTTCTTTTGTGGCCAGAGGCTCTGCTTCTTTGTAGCGAGAAGTCGCGTCAACAATAGTGAGTGCATATTTGTACGGTTTGCGCGCCACCCAGGTAGCTCTATTTATGCATGACTATGTCTGCAAAAAGCTACCATGCTCATTTGATAACATAATTAAGCATAATTATGAAGTTCAGGATAGCCACCAGACAAGACAGTCTAACCTATTTATTGAAATATGTAACTCTGTTTTTGCCAGTAAACAACCATATTTCACATTCCCTGTAATGTGGAATAAATGGAATCACATCATTCCTGATTTTACTTCACGTAACAATCTGAAAAGTCACTTGAAGGAATATTTACCCCCACACTATGCTAACACTGTGAAATGTTCAAATAAATATTGCAGAGACTGCCATCAAGATTAAAAATTCAAAACACATGAGCTTCATGTTGGCGGTGATAGTATGATTATTACGATTTTTTAAATTTAATTTAATTTTCTCATATACATATTTATTTGCTGACCTGGTCCTATTTTTGAAATTTGAATTTATTTGTTTAACATGCGTCCACCCCACTACCACCTCTTGCACCGGACAGTGATGTGACATCCACATCTTTTTATTACTTATTTTTGGGGGCCAATGGGAAGACAGCTCAGGCTACATTGGTCCTTCAATTACCTTCACATCAATCTGCCAGAGCGCCTGCTTCTTGGGCTAAGTCCGGGCTGAATATTCAGAGACCTTGGATAGACCTCGTTGAATGACATACTGATAAGATATTCAATAAAAAACAAATGCTATTTTCTGTTTTTGACATTTAGAAGTGAACTAGTTAATTGTCAATAAAACATAATCAAGAATGAACTGCATTGTGAGAAAATAATGAAAATAAGCAGCCATCATCTGTCCAGAAATGAAAAGTCTGTTTAAAAACATCAGCCTTTCTGCAAGAACTGTCACCTGTCGCATAGAAGAATTGTCTACTCTTCAAAAACGTGCCGCTCAGTTTGAGTTCTACTCTTTGGCTTTCGATGAGAGCATAGGCGCCAAAAATACTATGCAACTTGCGATATTCGTGAGAGGCATCAACAAGGAACTTTCCACTGAAGGGGAAAATAACTGGGGCCGACGTCCAGCGAGCGGTCGAATTCGTAATGGACGACATTGGTCTGTGGACTAACTACCAATGGCATGCCCTCAATGGTCGGACAGATAAACGGGAAGACGCGATCAAACCCAGGCATCACAAACACAATAATAAAAACACATTGCATCATCCACCAGGAGGCGCTGTATGCAAAATCGCTGAAAATGCAGTATGTGATGCACATTGTCGTTAAAACCGTAAAATTTGTGCAAAAGCATGGCCTGAATCTTTGATCGTTTCAAGTAGTGCTACTGGAGATGGATGGCGAATATGCCGATTTATTATATTATTGAGAAGTCCACTGGCTTAGTAGAGGGGGCATGCTTCACCACATCTATACCCTTCGTAATGAACTCGCCACGTTTGTTGTGCAAAAGGGGTTTGATATACCAGAGCATGGTTGTCAGATTGTCGACGTCACTGAAAGTTTGCGTGGAATGATCCTGGCTCCGTGTTTTAGTTGGTAGTGCGTTGGACCATAGATCACTACCACCTGAATTCGAATCTCGGGGTAGACATATCTGAAGGGTATTTCATCTTTGACTTCGATTCATTACCTTTGGAGGTCGCTCAGCCCATTTAGCCTACCATGTGCACAAAAGTAGCCGTAAAACATCAATCATCATCATCTTAGCGGATATGCAGGGGACCGCCCTGTCAACTTTGCCCCAATAAGTGTTTAACCTGCACTTAAAGCAGCTAAGCACTACTACTAATATTGTAGATTGGGCTTCATCCACACTTCTTAGAACGGTTGGCTTTGGGAGCCACTCATTTGCTGACATTGGCACCATCCGAGTGGAGTATCCAAAGTTCAAACGTCTCCGGGATGGGACGGTCGGCCAGTAGAAGGTTAGAAGGCCGAATAAAAGGTTAGAGGGCAGAGTAAAAGGTTAGAAGGCCGATTAGAAAGGCCGGTGACACTAGAACTGGCTCCAATCAAAGTCGACACGAAATGCAGGAGGACATGATTCGGTTATCATAAAAACGACGATGGCGCAAACGATGATCGAAGGCCTCGTTATAAATATCACAGAAATCAACTGAGAGCTGCGACACGTGGTCGACACGCTCAAAACCGTATCTGAATTTGCTCCGAGACGGTCGGTTCCAGTCGCTGGCTGATCCGGATGCGGTCCAAGATGCGGCCACCAAGAGCTACGTGGATACGAAGGTCGAGCGGGTTCATTTAAAAGCTAAAGTTTCAAGCTCCCCGACTTCGGATGTTGATTTGATCTTGCAAAAGCACACGGATAGGAACATCTTCTTGGGGTCGACAAAGCCTGACAGGACGATTGAAACCGCCACATTCGTGTTTCTAACACCACTAGGTAGCATATACAGGGTTTCAGTGACTACTAGAGTCAAGACGACCAATAAGAGTGACAATCTTGGAAATGTGTATGCCTCTGTCAACAATAATTTTAACTTTTTGAAACGAGCATAAACAGTGTTTAGACACGGGTGCAATTGAATGAATTTTCCCAGAATTACTATAATATATGCTACCTCTCCATATTTACCTGCGAGTTGGAGTCCCTTAAATATATAACTGAACTTTTTTTATTTTTAGTAGATCCCATATTACGTTTAAGTAATAAATATAATGACTAACTGAGACAGTCATATTGATTTACGTTTAAGAAATTACAACTGCCCAAAAGGCTTGCATCTTTCAAATGTATCGACGTTTCTATACTTAACATGTAGTGCCATCTTGGGGGTTTCAGTGGGGTTTTTTAAATCACATTATAGGCTTATATACTTCCTCCAGGTTTTAATTTAAAAACCAACGTGATTAAGGGAATCGCAGAGAAGTAGTGATGTCTTCCTGAAGTTATTTTAATACAAATATCCACACACATACACACACACACGCACGCACGCACGCACCCCCACACACACATAATATATATATATACTATATATATATAATATATATATATATATATATATATATATATATATATATATATATATATATATACTAGTTCTGACAGTAAGCCACTAGTCCTGACTTTACCATAATGTACCACAGTATATGTTATAATTATAATAATTATAATAATCTATATTTAATAAAGCGCCATTACTAGCAGGAGCCATTCAAAGGCGCTGTACAAATAATATGTAATATAATAATAGCCCAAATAATGTCTGTAAAAACTATGTAATGATTTAAAAGATAATAATTATTTATCTGTGAAAGCGACCTTAAATAGGTGTGTTTTTAGAAGAGTTTTAAATTTTCAAGAGACGACACATTTCTAATATTTGCCGGCTACCTATTCCACAAAGTGGGGGCTGCAACACTAAACACACAATCACCAAATGACTTGAGCCGAGACACTGGCACCTGCAATAGTATCTGACTGGATGACCTGAGTTTTCGGGATGACTTTCTAATGGAAACCAGTTCAAACAGGTATTCTGGCGCCATATCATTAATAGATTTATAAGTTATTAATAAAATCTTGAAATGGACACGCTGTCTAATAGGTAACCAATGTAGTGTATGAAAAATTGGGGTGATATGGTCATATTTTCTTGTATTTGTTACAATGCAAGCTGCACTATACTGAATTCGCTGAAGGCGATTAATGTTATAATCAGATATGCCATATAACAGGGAGTTACAATTGTCTATACGAGATGTAACAAAGGCATGGACTACAGTTACAAGTACTTCTTGTGTCAAGAATGCTTTTAAACAGTGGATGTTCTTAAGGTGGTAGTAGGCAAGAATGACTGATTCAGAAAATAAAACACTTCACTTTCAATACAAGGTATCATGCATAAATACCAATGTAACAGTAATCGGAATCACCCACTGAATTATAATCTATGTGATCATTGATTAAGTCCATTCACATCGTCATGTCAGGTGGCAAAGGTTCTACAAAAAAAATAAGTTTGAAGTAGACAGGCCGGACCATGACAGTCATGCAAATCACGCTGAACATTACTTAGTTTAGTGGCATATATCTATTGGATGAAGTTAGGCCATTCCTATTAAATGCAAAATTGTGATCTTGAGATCACATATCCTTAATGGACTATAAATAAAATCCAAATATAGGTAGTAAATAGCCTATATACAGCTTTTCAGTAAAATATTTATCGGCCACTACACGCATAAATCGCCATGCAAAACAGTGATTCTTAGATTTCTAACCCGAGGCTGTAGTGTGAAATTCAGCCGCATGGTGGCGCCAGGGTTAATTGAATCGGTCTATTTATCAGACAAGCCTAGAAGAAGCGAATTACAGTAATCTAGCCGTGATGTAATAAAGGCATGGACGACAGATATAAGTGCATCATGGGTAAGTATGAACTTCAAGTTCTTAATGTTCCGTATGTGAAAACAGGACGCCTTGCGGATATCAGCCAGATGAGGCTCCATGTTCAGATGTTGGTCGAGGAGTACACCAAGATTGTTGGCAGAGTCACTAGGTGAGATCAAATTATTATCAATTTGAAAATGAAAATATTTGAATTGCTGAAATGGGATGACTAATTATTGCTTAGTTGTAGTTTATTTGTGATCATCCAGGACTGTGTGTCACTAATGCAATTTCTAGACGCTCAGTAACTTCTTGTCTCTGTTACTCAACATATAATTGAGTATCATCTGCATACATATATTGGTCAAATTTCCAATACATAGTGTGGTAGGAGTAGTTAATTAAGTAGATAATTTTTGGTGAGAGAATTGTATGGCATGGTAGATCGTTTTATGAGTAACTGATATATATTTCAGGTACCTTGTACTGTGGCACTCACCTAAGGCGCGCATGGTCTCTGTGGGTATTCCCATCTGGAGCAACCAAATGCCCCCCCCCCTACAGCGGAATGAATGCGCCGATAGACTGTCAAAGTCATGACGAGGACTGACGGTGACACAGGCGTAGTTGTTGGGAAAACCTTAATGTAATTTTCTCTAGTTAGAAAGACATGTTTTATCTATCGAATAAAGGACTTGAATTACTTCAATCCTATTTCGATCAACGCTCCCAGAGAGTGTCTGTTCATGGTATTTTATCTGATGTTCAGTTTTTGTTATCTGATGTTCACAGGGTTAAATTCTTGGCCTTCTGGTTTTCACAATGTATACCCGTCTTCTTGTGATCATTGCGCTGCAATATGGGGCTAAATATCTTGTATGCTAATGACACACAGTTTCCTAAAAACACCAGCATTACAGATGGATGCATCCTCAGTTACCCTAATGGGTCAGTAAAAAATGTATAGGGGTTACTTTTGATAAATGTATTAATATGTATGAACATGTCACATTAGTTTGATACAATCTTAAGAACACCTACTGTTTAAAAGCATTCTTGATACAAGAAGCATTTGTTACTGTGGTCAATACTTTAGTTACATATCGTATATACTATGGGGTGTCTTATTATAACATTAATCGCCTTTAGCGGATTCAGAATAGTGCAGTTCGCATAGTGACAAATACTCGAAAATATGCTCATATCACCACAATTCTTCAAAAACTACCTGTTAGATAGCGTATCTGTTTCAAAATTTTATTAATAACCCTCAGGTCATCCAGTCAGATACTATTGCAGGTGCCTGTGTCTCGGCTAAAATCATAATATGGTGATTGTGTGTTTAGTGTTGGAGCCCCCACTTTTGGGGGAATAGGTTGTCGGCAGATGATAGAAATACGTCGTCTCTTGAAAACTTTAATCTGTTCTGAAAAACACCTGTTCAATGTTGCTTTCACAGATAACTAACAATTATCGTTTAAATCACTTATAGGGATTTTACAGACCAATTATTTGGGGTATCACTGTACAGCACCTTTGAATGGCCCCTCCTAGTAATGGCCCTTTATTATTATTATTATAATTATTATTATTAAATTACCTGGAAGCCACGTTAAATTTACAAGAAGCCTTGGTGTTGCTTCCTGTGAAATTTACCGTCATTGAATCCACGTTGCAGTTTCCATACTGAATACACATGAGTTCCACATGAAATTCCTATATTCGTTAATCTATTTCTATCTTGTACAATTACAGCTACAATAATATAAAAACATAGTTTCATGTTATATTATTACTTAAAATAATATATATATATATATATATATATATATATATATATATATATATATATATATATACGTACACCATGCTATTTCATTTATTGCTCTGATCTGTATGCATATGAAAGTCTAGCTTAATTAACCGTTTTATCTGTTTACTAAAAATAGTACATTGATCAGGCTTTGATTGTTATACAGTGGTTTATTATTATATTCGGAAACTATGCATTGCAAAACTATGTGGGCATTAATTGTGTGTGTGTGTGCGCGCGCACGCGCGCGTGTGTGTATGTGTTTGTGTGTGCAGACGATAAAACTTATTTTGTCAAATACTTCAGTTATTGGCATAACAATACGACTGATCTGTAAATGACTATAAACGACTATAAATGACCAAGTCAATGTTTATTACACTATCTGTCTCTAACATTGATGATACTATCTCTCTATATATATATATATATATATATATATATATATATATATATATATATATATACACAGAGAGAGAGAGAGAGAGAGAGAGAGAGAGAGCTATTAATTAAAGGACCAGCTAACTATTTTCATAGATCACATTAGAAACAGTATTTACTAGCTTGTACAATTTAGTAATACACTATAATGGACAACAACAAATTAAGTAGCAATATCAGTAATAAATATTGTTAATACAATAACAGGCATAGTAATAGCTAACAACAGGCATATCAATGTTTGTAAATGTACGTTAAACGTTCGTGCACGCCCATACATACACACAAACATGTACGCGTAATTTATTTTAATATACAGATACACGTTGAGCTGAAAATGATGTCATCATTATATAGTACAAACTTTTGAGCACCCAGAAATAAAAACAATAATTAAAACAATAGATGGTCAATATTGAATATATTAGCTACATTGGACTTTCGTGGGATTTAAAATTTTGTTTCATGTTTGCTTTAAATGTTTATTAAATCATGGGGAAATAAAATTTTATCTGTTAGTCTTACTGATAATGTATACGAATGGAAAAATAGAGCACAGCTATGGTCCAGACAAGTTCAAATTGAATCTTCTACCCCACAACTAAGCCAAAAAAAAAAAAAAAAACATTGGAACGCACTTCCGTGATATAGGTCCATATCGATGGTGCTTTCCGTATGTTGTCATACGCCGAACACATCCAAAATGGCTGCCGGGCGTCGTGTTCAAGCAATGGCAGATGATTTAAAAAATGTTGAATTTGAAACCAGCGAAGAAGTCGATGTTACGCCGACATTTGATGGAATAACCCTCAGAGAAGAGTTATTACGCGGAATATATGCATATGGTTAGTTGGTTATTGTAATTTTAGTCGTTTGAATCGATCCGCCATGTCTGGTCACGCCGGCGTGTTTTATTGAATGATCGACTGACTAGGACTAATGCGACGTTTGAGGAACTTTTCAGTTAGAGTATAAATGTATGTATCATAAAATATTATTTCTGCACAGGTATCAATCAGGATAGGTTTGCTCTGCATTACTGTAACTTCGCCCATTTATTTAACCCGTCTTCATGGTAGACGGACGCTACGACCATACACTGATACAGTGATACACCCAGGGCCATGCCCTGGACCTGGTTCTGGACGTTTTGGCCACAAATGTTCAGGGTGAACTTTTGGCTAGTCTATATCATATTTTTTGGTAAATGTACATAATATGATGTAATATAGTGTAATACATTTCACTCATAAATTGTCTCTTCAACTAGGTAGTGGCAGCCATTTTTTTGGCCTAAATTAAGTTCTTTTTTGAGTTCCCCAAGTAGAACTCATTCATACAAACACATTAAAGAAGAAATTGTGTTAATATTTTCATTACTTTTTGAGATATACCTTTCGGAAATTTAATATGAACGCAAAAGTCTGTCTCGAAGTGTGAATGGACCATTTTTAAACAACCATCAACCACACAAATACTTAGATACAAGCTTCAGTGTCTGAGATTCATTTGATTGATACTAGAATACCATAAAAACAGATATATTCTGAAAGAATGGTAACTAGTTTAGAAATCTCATGAAGTTAAAATGTGGGAAAAACATTTTTGAAAAGGGCGAAATAGCATAAGCGGCCATTTTGTAGGCATCATAATTTGTTGTTTTTTAATCAAAAACCTCTGAAAACATATCAGCATGCTGCCTTGTGTGTATAGACCACATCTAATTATTTTTAAATGCTTACCTTGAGTCCTACCTAAAATAATAAGCAATAACTTTGGCAAAAAGGCCAAAATGTACAATGTGGACATGAAGCATTATACTGAAAAACCAAAATGGCCATAACATCTGGACTCCTGGATCAATTTACTGCAAATTTGGCACAATTATATCTTCTAACTTTTGCATTGAACAAGTTAACATTTAATTGACCTGTTTCCATTTTAATAAAATTAATTGATTTTGAAATCTGTGACGATAATTACGATGATTGAAAAAAAATGATGAAAAGAAAGATATGGACAGAACATTTCCAGTCTAAGGACCTTTTGAAATTAGTATACATTGTTGACAGGTTCTCAGGTGTGGTTACAAAAAATGTTCTTCCAGATGATGAAGACGGGTGCAACAAGATGCTGACAGCAAAAACGTAGCCACGTGAGATCTCACATTGGTCAGTTCTTGAGGGCCATCTGAACACCTCCAGTCCTTTGATAACTTGCTTAGCCTTCTCCATGAAGTTTATTTCCCCATTATCTTCAGACAGCACCCGAACTACTTCTCCAATGTAAAAATCTTCATGGAAGTAGACTGCCACCATTTGTCCCTCCTGCTGGAATTTGAAATCCTGCACAAAGCCTGGGTCCCCCCCATCATCTTCAAGTTCACTCTCAATTTCTGAGTCAGATGCAGATGTAATCTTTTCTGCTGCTCTCACACTACTTTCAATAACAGTTTTAATTCTGTGCTGCGGGACCTCGCCACAGAATTTCTGTAGAAACATTTCTGTATCACTCCAAGTCTTGCCTGCTTCATCACTAAGAAGGCACATCTGTAACATCAGCTTGTGGTTGAAGGTCAGTCCCTTGATCTGCTTCCTTGCTGCACGGCCTTGATAATAAAATTTAAACAAGTGTTGTTTTACAGAACATTTCTCCATTTGGAAAATACATGTTTGAAAGCTGAACTTAAAACTAAAACAAAATTGCAATTACAATCTATACTTGATGCTGGGCTGCCATTCTTGAACTATATATACTATAATATAGGTCTAGTTTTGACTGGCAACAGCACCAACAGGCAACGAGTGCGCAAGTGAATTCTCATGTCTACCAGTAACGCGGTTCGCAAGAACAAAATTATTTAGATGTCCAAATTCTATCTTCATTGGCCAAAAAAATACCACTGATGTAAAAGATCCTAATGTATAAACTATACATGCTGATAATCAGATATGCGAAGAAATAGGGGCCAATTTCGTCCGGAAAGTGATGCTAACATACTCCGCTAATTTACACCACCCTCACCCACTCCATACTATTCGGTGACCGTATATTTGGGAGAGCACTATGCAGCCAGAAATAAAACATATCGATAAATGCTTCGGTCATAAAGTATTAAACAATACAATCATGAAACATTATTAGTTTACATAACTAGATGATGACGCAGTTTCTCCAAATGTGAAGTCGCGTTTTGAACCGTAGTACTAGAAGCCGCCATGATAACTAGATCTAGAGCAGAGTGAAAAAGACCAATCGTAGGTCGCGAAACAAGCGGAGCGGCGTTTTCCCAGGATGCTTTGCAGATTAGTTTCGTATTAATCTTGATGGAAAATTGAACGGCGTTTCTTTTGATACCCAATATCATAGGTTGTGTGCTATAAAAATGTCGCGAAAAGACGGTTGAAAATTGTTCAAAACGTTTAAAAATTAGTATTTAAAAAATAAAAACCAAGTACCATTATAAAGCTGGCAGTTTCGGCCTTCTGCTGGTATCTAAAAATAGCCGTCTTCTGCATGTGGGAGGACGCCGGCGAACTTTGAAAGGAACGATGTGTTTACAGCAATGACCAAAATGGCTGCTGGCTCGCGATTTGGGACGTTTTATGAACGATGGTTATCGCATTATTTCCGAACACCCACACCAAAAAACAAGTCAAATAAATAGAACAATCATTGATCTATATTTCCATCATATTAAAATTATTGTGCATGCTTGAATTGACGAGTTTGAAGGGTCGAAAGACAACGACCGTTAGCAGTTTTTCGTAAAGTGCGTGGTAGGCTCAGTAAAGGCTGCCACTACCTACTTCAACGAATTTGTTTAAGCAAATCCCTTTGTTAGGTAAAATAGGTTAGTATTTCTGGAGTTTCTCAGTTAGTGTAGACTGTAGGACTCGGAGTGTAGCCTGTAGGTACTTGACAATTTTTTTAATACATTGTATTTCAACAAGGCTGCTACCAGAGGAAAGAGCATGGCAATACCTTTATAATGATACTTGCATGTTTGTTATGTGATGGATATTAATAAAGTCATACCAGTTTGAATGTCGTAATTTACAGCTAAATTTGGTCCCTTTCGGCCTTTGTTTCACTGTGAAACATGGGCAAATGACTTGTGTGACCACTACTTAACCTACTTAAAGGCTTCAGAAATGAATAAATAATTATTCTACTAATTTAGTCGCAGGCACTCAACCATGGCAACTATTTTACATGAGTTTTATTCATAATTCACACCTGAACAATGTTTAAAACATTTTCAGTAAGTATAAACATAAAATAGAGACAGCTAAATTATTTATATGAAATCCTACTGGCAGTTGTAGACATTTGGTAAACACAGTCAGGAATACCTGAAAAAACAATTCATTATAGATTTAGGAAAATATAATTAAAGATCATAGCCTAATACTATAGAATTAGATTACTTCTGTCGCAGATTTTTCCAAAACTCAGCCAATATACATATTGGCTGAGTTTTGGAAAAATCTGTGTATTAATGTGTATAAAGTTTTATCAGCTTCATATCCTTACGTTCAAGAAGAATGTTGATATTTAATATATAATTACACACATCACTCGAATAATCTCAATCCTATGAGTGAGCTTTGGAACCGATAAATTTTTTCAACATGGTGGCGATTGCCATTTGCACGGAGCGAACGTGTTTTCTCCTCAGCTTAACAAAAAATGTCTATACTGTCACATTTTTATAAAACTTGGCCAATACGTACATAGATGTATATTAAAGAGTTCCTAATACTTCTAAAAGTGTTCCTGCTTACCTTTTAACGCTGAAAATGATGCTCAACTTCACAATTTAATAACTTTTGTAATTTCCATCCAATATCATCAATTCGAAAATGAGGTAGCAGAAGAACGCATAAACTACGTCATCAGTGTGGTTATAGCTTGGCAATTCTTAAAATAGAACAATTACAGAGCGCTTAAGATTGAAATGAAGCTAGCAGCCAAAGCGGAGTGGCGAGTTTTGTCACGTAATGACATTCGCAAGATATTTTTTTTATATTAAAGTAACCTGAGGTGACTTCTAAATTAAATGTATTTAACATAATTAATACTGATAAAATATAACAATTGTGGCTTCTAATTCTAAATATTTACACTTACAAGTGTCGTATTATATACAGTTATAAAATGTGATATAGCCAAAATGTTCATCCTAAATATTTTCCGTGGCCAAAACATCCTACAACAGACTTCAGTATTTTCGGACTGGTATGGTGGTAGAATCTATAATATATGTAATCTCTGCCCCATAAATAGGTATTTTAATTAACTTTTGAAGTTGTTAATATTACTATATCTCTTAGCACATTGCAAAGAGCTCAACACCCATATTCCAAAACATTTCAGTTTATAATAAATCCGACTATATAGTTGCATAGACATAATATATGTAAATGACTGTCTTAGCTGTACATTGTATCACATGGGAGTTCCACTAGTCCGAATGACTTGAAAGCCTTTGGTGGGCCAGCGAATTGAAATGGTGCATTTTTTCCAGGAGGGTCTAGAATTTTGTGGGGGTGGAAGTTTTATTTATGCAGGAGAGCCTCTGTTTTGTAGTCATACAATGTTTCCTGATACACAGATAGCAGAAAAATATGGCAGCGGTCGCACAAAAACTGTGTGGAGATGTTGGTCAGTGATGATTCAAATTTCATTGCCAGTTAGATGCAGAAACAACCATTCAGTGTACCACTGGAGGATCCAATGACATGGACAATATGAAGTTATAACTGTTAGATATCTTTATTTACGTAACTTGTTTGCATGGGTGATAATGTAGGATTTTAGGAATTGAACCAAAATACTAGTGATAGGCCTACTTGTCCTTACTGCTGTTCTTTTTTCTCTAAATTTCCTAGTAGAAGCTGTCATTGATAAATACATGGAGATGTATATTTGTTGTGATCAATTCATGATGACCTAGCTTAATTGTAATTATATTTTAATAGAATACAGTAATTTTTGTGGCTTGTATCGATGAAACCAATAAAGAATGGCACTGGATAATCACAGTTTGATATCCTTGCCTTTGTGATGGTGGATATTTTGAACTTGTTTCAGTGCAGTACAATTTGTTAAAGAATAGTCTCATTTGTCATCAAAACCAAGACAGCTTTCTACCACAGCACATCCACCAAAACTCTCAGTAGCTTGACTCTGCACAGAGTATCCCTCAATACCAAAGGCACATCATATTCTCAGCAGAAACATTCTAATACTTTTCTGGCCAATTCTATGTGGGAAAAAAGCAGTTGAACCTTTCACAAACAAATACCTCTAATGTTGAATTGTTTTGGTGTTGATAAATATAATAAATTACCCAATTTTATGATGTATGGTGTCATATGAACCATAGGTCATGTACTGATCACTCGAATGATGTTTTATAATGTTGTATTTTTTTAGTTCTTCCTTAATCACACCAAGAATTAAATCATCATCATTGTCGATAGTAGCAAATCTTATTCTGGCAAAGCTTATAATTGGTCTTAACAACTTATCAATTTTTCATTTAAAAAAAGAACCACCATCTCTTGTTTCATCACTCAAATGGTGCATTGCTAACATTGAGTGTTCAAATCTAAGAGATGTTTCCTCGAAGAGTCACCCCTCAGCCATATGTCTCGGGTGTGACCAGTACTTAGGCGAAATAACTGGTCTTATAGTTGTAGTTAACTGTAGCTGACAAAATTATTTCCTTGTCTATAAATTAGAATACACTTTAACCCTGAAAATCTAATCAGTACTGAAACACCCCTTTCTCCCACAACTGTCCAATTACATGTATAATCTTAAACATCGATGATTGACAGCTGGGCCTCTAACTTATACCAGAGATTATGGTTACTAGACAGGGTTCCCACATGACCCAGAAATCCTGGAAAATAGCTGATAAATTTGTTGTGAAAAAGGCTGAATAATTATTGTTTGTTGAAGAAAACTTTGATTCTAGAAGAAAAACATTACTGGTACATAGTCTTGATAAGCCATTTTTTAAATTTTAATAAAGGTGGGTGGATCAGACAACTAGAAGGGGTTAGGAGGAGGCTGTACCATAAAAATTTCAATAATCAGTCATACATTGAATAACTATAATATTCTTTTTTGCACATACCTTGATTTATTACCTTTAAATCTTGTATACTTTGTCCTGGAAATGGTAATTTTGCCCTGTAACCGTCCTGGAAAAAAAAAATTCTTGGCTGTGGGAACCATGCTAGAAGATCAGATATAAGGATTAAATTTTTTCTTAATTAATGGCATTATAAATATTTCATTGGTTCTTAAAATTACAAATTAAAATTTTTGAATTCATTCATCATCCCAAAAGTAACATAATTTTAGAAGAAAAATGTAGTGATTCCCTTACCTTGATGACTGAGTGAGCTAAACTGGGCATCTCTTTGATAGTTCTATCCTATGCTTATCCCCATTCTCACATGATTTGGTTCTGTACTTAATAAGATAAACTTCACATGCTATAGTCACTTAATAATCTGTTGATTTAGGTGCATATGTATATTGAGATATGTGTATTTCCAGACTGAAAAGAATACTCTTTGATTACTTATAAATACCGCATGTTATAAATATCATCTGGGCTAAAATATTGAATTCCACCTGGTTAATAGTTAGGGGATGTCCAGGAAAGTCATTACTGCTAAAGAACTAGAGAGAAATGAAATAAAGTTTAACCTAGTTAAAACATAGACTTGTTCAGTGAAATTAATGACAAAAGCACTTGGAAATAGATCATTTGGTTCTTAGCTTAATCTATGTTAAGTACAGTAATGTCCCATGTATGTCACACACTCATGTGTAACACGCCCCCCTTGTTGGTCCAAAAAAGCTAGTGTTGGTGTAAAACGTTGGTGCAGCTGGACTTTTTTTCCGTGATTATGTACACCTTCCACGTATGACAGCCTCATATGGTCCACAAAAAGATCAAAAGCTGTTTTTCACAACCTTTGATTTCCATTCCTAATTGCTTTGATGTTATAATTATTAACCAAACTTGTCTCAATTGTGAGCAGTGATTTTTATTGTTTCCCTATTCAATTAAATATGACAGATGTATAGGTGGAGATGTTTTGCTAGTTTTTACGAATTAATGTAGTTTATTTATCTTCACACATTGTATAATGATCACAGAAATATTTTCTATGGTGATTTTAAGTAGATCTACACAAAGTTTGAACTATTTATGTGTTTCTCGGTGAGGGAGGAGCTTTAATTAGTTTAAAATTACAAGATTTCTAGTCTTGAAGACTGATTTTCTGTAGAAATAACTGAAATAACTTCGAAGTGGAACTGACCTGTCACCATCTTGGATTAGGCTGCATGGTAGCCAAATCCGCTTCTGCATGCTGTTCAGGCAGGATCGACATGAAAATAATAATAAAAAGAATAAAAGTCGATTTTATTTCCTAGCGGTGGGTTTTGGCAGCTTTGTAAAACAAGTATTAAAAAAACAATGGCCTTAGCAATAAAATATGTGTGTCAAAATGTTAATCATTCTGTAAAGCATTGTCTGCTTACATATATTTCCTAACATGAAACATCAATAGGATTTTATAGGTATAAACAAATATTGGTATGGAAAGTAAGTCTTTATCTGTCTCTCAGTTTATTTAAAAGATATCATACCCCATTGTAAAGACCAGATTATAATCTTGAATCAGGTGTTTATTTGTGTGTATGAGAACAAGCTCACAGTGTTTATATGGGGACTCTCATCACCTGTTATTAGGTTTTGCCTCATGGTAAATCATCATCTTTACGAAAGAGGGCTGTTTTTTACCCCCATGGTATTGCAGTCTATGTATAAATGCCCTAAAATGGTTTTAGCTGATTTGTTGTTGATTGACCATGTTGTCAGGACAATGTCATACATTTTGTTTGATTTTATTCAGGTTTTGAACGACCATCAGCCATTCAACAGAGAGCAATCCGGCCAATAATCAAAGGCAGAGATGTAATTGCACAGTAAGTACACTCGTCCAACTACTTGTATGCTCATACAGCACACATTTGTGGCCACCATCTGTGTAGAAGTATTGTTTGGTGATTCTACATGGGCTGTATTTGGAAAATCATGACAATAGTTGGTTCATCTTCTTAAAATCTGGCCACCTAAACCCCTTATTTCCTTTTTCTTTGTGTGTTTGAAGTGTTTTATCACAAATTAATTTTTTAGAATCACATGCTGTTTGCTTAGGATATTCAAACCATTTTCAGGAATAGTGCTCATTGTTGAGACGGGCTGCTGGAGATTAAATTGTCTCTGTTTTTTTCAGGGCTCAGTCTGGTACAGGGAAGACGGCTACATTTGCTATTTCAATCCTACAATGTTTAGATACAACAGTGAGAGAAACACAAGCCTTGATACTCTCACCTACTAGAGAGTTGGCTGTACAGATACAAAAGGTGAATGAGTTGACTAATACAGGTAGTGGTCTAAGTAATTAAGGATCTTCCTGGTTGTGAACAACCAATAAAATAATGGAAAATAAATAGAGCAATGATTAAATAATACAGATTGGAGCATTTGAATAAACTATTCAAGTAAATTTGAGCCATGATAGCGCAGTTAGTTAGAGTAGGACTTGTAGCCTAAGGGTTTCATAAAAATTAGAACCTGACAGGACGTGGTGGCTATGTGTTAGAGTAACGCTTTGTGCCTTTAATGGCAGCATGCATTGTATGCTCCATTGGGAGTCGAAATGTGTGCTGGGTGGGAACAGGTCAGAGTCAGGGATAATAATACTGTACAGCCCCTCAGAACAAGGGTTACCTGGTTCTGGTGCTATATAAACATGCATTATTATATTATTATAAAGTACTGTGAAAAATTTAGTATGACTAACAGTTGTTGCATGACAGAAATAGCAAATAAATTCTTTATATTGTATTTTTTAATGTGCACGATCACAGATATTTAATATAATTTGTCAGATACTAGGAGTAGGAGTGTTGTTTGGTATTTTGTTAGAATAAAATAGAAGATTGAAATTTATTTGGTCAAATAGTATCTAAACCCTTTGCCGCTTAGACCCAGCGACAGCCATCTTTATTCTTTCCCTAAGGCAGGAGAAGTAATGCATACATGATATCTTTTAAAAATCATAAAAAATGTGATATGGATCACTCAGTTTTGCCAAAAATGTCAGAAGAATCATAAGCTATGTAGCATTCAGATGAACATGCACAAGCAGTTCCCCCATGAATGGTAAAATTATTCATGGGCTCTTCATAAATATTCAACAAAGATGGTAAAAGAAAGTCCCACTATTGTCACTGAAGTGTTGTCTGACAGTTATTTGTCTGATTGCAAGGTTCCCTCTGCCACCACTATTTCTAAATCACTTCTTCCACAGTAAACCCATGGAAATCTTCCTCATCGTTGTCACTTTTGCCAACAAGCATTCTCCAAATTGCATTTGGACCATCTTGATCCAGAAAAACATGTCCTAAAAAATTCATAAAAATTGATTCACTCCACCAAAATGCACGCTGTAAACATGGAAATGAAGTCCGTGATCAGCAGCATTATTTCTCGAGATTTGATTAAATGCGTTGTGAGTAGCTTAGTCACAACAATATTTCAAAATATTTGTCTGCTACACAGGCACGCTAGGGCTTTGTAAGGATCGCTAGCAATAATGGCGGTGGGCTCACTGGAGCACTACAAGTGGCAAAGTGTATAAACCATTACAGCGTAAATGGTTGTATTTGGTTTGGGAGATGGCTGACTGATATTGTGGGCAAAAATTGAGAAATACCTCAAATGCGTTTTAGTGTTGGAGGTGTATCTGGTAATCACTGTATCAGAAGTGAAGTATAATGCCTTTATAAATACTGTTTTGTTTGTTTTAGGTTGTTTTAGCACTTGGTGACTATATGAATGTCCAATGTCATGCTTGTATTGGAGGCACTAGTATTGGAGAAGATATCCGAAAACTTGACTATGGACAGCACGTTGTTTCTGGTACACCGGGTAGAGTGTTTGGTATGTACATCTTAAATAATATGATGTTTTAAATATTGTATTGCAGCTGTACAGCCAAAGGCAGTTACAACAACGATGATTATTGTATTCTGTGACATGTTTCTTTTCAGACATGATCCGGCGTAGGAACTTGAGAACAAGGTCAATAAAAATATTAGTGCTTGATGAAGCTGATGAAATGCTAAACAAAGGTTTGTTGTCTTTTTTTTCCATATATATATATATATATATATATATATATGGGGGGGAACAATTTAACTTGTTTTTGTAAAATTTTTCTCAGATTCACAAGATGTGGGATCTCAGTTCAAACATATTTAACATTATTAGTATTTTATAATCAATTGTGACTTATCCAGCCAACTTGTATTGTGTAATCTGACCAAACTATAATCAGCTCATTAAACTATTAGTCATAAAATGCTAAGATGTACTGTTTAATTTCATTCACTGCATAGTATAAATGGAACTAGATGTGAAGACAATTATTCCTTAATTGAGAGTTCCATATAGTTTGTAATATACAAAGCATTAATCTTCAGACACAAACAATTTTATATGCAGAATGCATTGATCTATGTGGAAATAGACATCGATAAGCTAATGTGTACTTTGTTTCTTTAATATAAAATCTCCAGCACTACAATTTGCTATTGCTGGTTAGATTACTTAACTTAAAACGGTCTTATCTTGAGTTTGTTTTATTAACAAAATTGTTAAATAAACTATCATAGTTATTATGTATTAACATGTCATTCTGTACCAGATGGTAGCATGTATATGGAAGTTGAGAAAACCAACCAGTTGTTAAAAGTAGAATTTGTGTCTTAAGAAGGTTGACATAGATAAGTTAGACTGTATACAGACTGGTATTTGCAAGAATCCATATGAGTGAAATTTTTCACTAAATCTCTGTTGATGAGTATTTATTTATGCTGACATTCTGTTTTTCTCTTCTGGTTTGAGATGTTTTGTTTATGTTTTTATACATATTCAGATCATGGGATTGTTTCTTGCACTTGAACATATCTTTCATTGACAATAACCATAAGTTGTGACTGATGCAGTGTTTTATAATACAGTGGTTAGGAAAAGAGGAATACACATATGAAACCACACTGAAAACAGAAATAGAAAAGCACTATGATAGAACTTTCTCAGAGGTTATATCATCCTTGGCAAAGATCATCATCTGTATAGATGTTCATGAATATGTGGCTCTGTTTGGAGCTTAAAGAATTTATCACAAAATAAACTTTGATTAGCAGGGTTAGTTCGTTAGTAAATTTGCATCATTGAAAACAGATTTTTGTTCACCTTCATTTCAACTTTTCAGTACAGATACAAATATACTAACAATGCTTATAAATAATTTCAAAATATGAACACGATCAACCACATATTAAATTGTCAAGTTCAAAATGTTGGTTAGTTGACTATAATTGATCTGGGGGTACTGCCATTTTCAAGCCAGAAACAGACTAAATACTCATGAAATATAACACTTAATACAAGCTGTTTGTGTTACAGATTATAACAATGTAAATATGTGTTGGCCAAGCATGTAATTTTGGAACAGAAGCATATTTATGGCTGCATGATTGGTCTAAATAAAAGTGTAGGTTACTGAAATGGCTAAAGAAAACTATATATGGAAATTCCTTGTGAAGTTTTTTTTGTACTCCTGTAAGATGTGCCCACCAGTAGTTGGTTGAGCATGAGAGGAGTTAAGGTGATGAGGATAGTTAAGCTAGAGCATCTGTGACTGGGATTGAGATGACTAAATCATCCATGTGCTACCTGACACCTAAACATATAACCTTTCATTCCTGCCTTATAATGTGGCATTCGAGCAAATGGTAATGGCTACCTACTCTCCAGTAATAAGGATTATTTCCTATCTATGATATAAGGGGAATTATTATTGGGGGATTTTTAGTTATATTTATAACCATTACACATGTACATCATATCCTTTGAGGGTGTACTGTTCTTTTAATAGAGCTGTATATATTATTTTATCATAATTAATGCTCTTTATTTAGCCAAATTATTTGTTTTTAAATCATCATTAATCAGTCAGTTTCTTCGTTCAAAATCCCCCAATACAGTCCATCATCTTTTTTTCTGAATTCATTACCATTAACATCAAATATGTGAATGATCATATCACACTGACTGAGTGTTCATATTTCTGGCTATCAGTTGTCTCATTACTACTGATGCAGCCAGCAGCTGTTCCATAGCCATATGACCTTTATAAGATAAAGTTTTCTCATTTATGGTGATATATATCCCCAGTATTCAGTGTCACACAACTGACAACTACTACCTTATGTGGTACTAATCCTGGAAGTAATATAGTATGTTGAATCATAGGAATCTCTCATGAAAAGATTGACAAAAAATGATAGATTTTATATGAGGAATTGCTCCAAACTTATATCTGCCCTGTGAACTGCCTTCCTAGCAGCACAATAACATTTTTACTTTCCACAGGTACTGAGAACATGCTTATTTAACAGTCTGAGAAATAATAAGAAAAACTTAAAATATAGTACATAACCAGTGTTGGTATTGTTTGATTTTGGGATGTTTCACTTTATGAGAACATAACATGAATTTTGGTGGTAAAGGTTTGCTATGAGAATTGATTTTTAAATAAACTGGTAACAATGGCTAGATATCTGGATTTTCAGTGTTTTGTTATTTGCATAGCTACCTATATTTTGTGATTTAAAATATCCTTAATAGAATCATGTTTTTTTAATTAGGTTTTAAAGAACAGATATATGATGTATACAGGTATCTGCCTCCAGCAACTCAAGTTGTACTTGTATCCGCAACACTTGTACATGAAATTCTTGAAATGACCAGCAAATTTATGACTGATCCAATTAGGATCTTGGTAAAACGGTAATTACTGATTAAACATACTACGAAATTTTAAACATTAATAAAGAACATCCGCGCATACATACATACATACATACAGACACAGAAGAGGTTTAAAAGCTGTATTTTTCCATTGTACTGCTATTTATCTTCTTTGCTGTTAAATCCCTTATTCTAACAGTGATGAGTTGACATTGGAGGGGATCAAGCAATTCTTTGTGGCTGTTGAGAGAGAGGAGTGGAAGTTTGACACGCTCTGTGATTTGTACGACACATTAACAATCACACAGGCAGTAATCTTCTGTAACACAAAGAGAAAGGTATGTATGCTGGATGATTGATCAGTATCAAGATGGTATCATTAGTTTTTTAGTATTAGTTAATGGAGATTCTGTGTTGTCAAAATGTAAATTGTTTATAAACTTGGTTGTGGAAAAAGTGGGCATTTCTATGGTTTAACATTTAGCTACAACCAACTAGGACTACTGAGGCCCAGATGATTTCCTAGCATTGTGTGAAGTGTGTTTACTTTTGATTCACCTTTTTACTATTGTCTGTTACTTAGTTCTTATATCCTACAGTATGCACAAAAATGGCCATAAAATGACAAAATTTCACTTTTCTTTTGTTAGAAATAAATCAACTGCTAGTTTTTGTGTTGAATAGATTATATGATGACATGAGTTGTGTGATGATGCTGAAAGAATTGTTATGACGTGTTTGTTACAGATGATCTTAGAAGGATGATTTAGGTATCTTCAGCTTACTGTTAGCTGAGCAATGCGCCATACTGACTTAGATACATCTGTAATTAGTCATAGTAAATGCTTTGAGAAATAATAATACAGTGATGCTCGTGGATTCAGCATTTATTTTGTGTCACTTTCAGTGTTTTAAGTGATACTGGCTTTTTAAGCACAACACCATTGAATTAGAAATAACCAGGCTACCGTATTGGGTCCTTGAATGTGGTGTTATACGGTCTTGAAAGTTTGTGAAGATTATGTATGAAGCATGCACTTAATAAAGACTGTTAGTTTTATAATTTCCACAAAAACATTGGTGCGTGACATTGCATGCGTACTTCTAGGGATATTTTGGTATTGAAAGTTCCTGAAAATAATTATAATTGGACACTTGAAAATCCTCCAATTTTTGCACAATATGAGTGAAAAACCTTTGAAAACATATATCCTCTGGAAGTAGTAGGCTGGTAACAAACAACAAACATGGTGAAATTCTTCCTCTGTCATATTATCTTTTTCTGGTGGGATGGATAATGTCTTCCGTTACATCATAGTAATGATTCTCAACTTATGCCTTGTGTAACTCATTTTCCATTAGCCCTGAATATAGCCTGGATCACTGTAATCTTTATTATACTATGTATTGAATAAGAGTGCCATCTTTTAATTAAAAATAATAACATTTTATATCAATAAAATTATGATCTATTTGATTTTTTCATTTGTAATTTAAATATTTATCTGAATGCAAGTGTATTTTAATATCAGGTTGATTGGCTGACTGAGAAGATGAGAGATGCCAACTTCACTGTGTCTTCAATGCATGGTGACATGCCACAGAAGGAGAGAGATACAATTATGAAGGACTTCAGATCTGGGTCTAGGTAAAATTGCACTGAAATTCATGTTCTGGAATTACTAGATGTAGTATTCACTGTTGCTACTTTTTAAAAATACCACTAGTGTGGTAGTCTTTCTCTAGGTAATGTTTCTATGCAGTAAATTGTTTATTTTTGTGGTGAATCTGTAAAACACCTAATTAATTCATCTGTTGATTATTGCTTTCATGACCCCAGGATTGTATATATGTCCAGTTCCCCAGTCACCTCTGATGACATGCAGTTTTCATAATATTTTGTCTCCTAATCCAGTCGTGGTTTTTGTCTCCTAATCCAGTCGTGTTCTGATATCAACTGATGTGTGGGCGAGAGGTCTGGATGTCCAGCAGGTGTCACTGGTGATTAATTATGATTTGCCAAACAACCGTGAATTATACATTCACAGGTAAGTTAGTATATGTGTATGTATGTATATGTGTATGTGTGTATATATATATATATATATATATATATAATCATTGATGAGGTTAGTTAGATTTATATATTATAATACATCTCACTAAGTCATTTTTTTCATCTAGAATGGCAGTAGCAATAGTGAGCTGCTTGACCTCAGTATGTTCACTGACAATGAGGAAAAATTGAATCAAACACAGATTTATCTATGAGTGATAATATACGCTATTCTGAGTTAGTGGATTCCATACGGCATACATAGAAGTAGCTGATTGAGGTCTTCAGATTGTTATGGTTTAGAGTACAGTCTCTCTGGTTTAATGCCATAATTCAGTTTCTCATGGTGATAAATGTTTTAAAGGAACAGTTCGTCTTCATTTCAAATTTTCAACACTAATACAGCTATGTTGACAAATATCATAAATCATGTGAAAACGATCAGCCACATATTAAATAATCCAGTTAAAAGGTCTGAATAATCGACTATTAATGGCTATTGAAAAGCATGTAAACAAGTGTTAGCCAAGAATAATTCAACAACAAAATGTAGTAATCTCACTAATGGTCATTCACTCGTATCAATTTGAGTTTAAAGAAACATTACGAGATGAAGATGATTCTGATTGTTTCAAAGAAAGTGGAATCATCGAAGAAAGCATGAGGAAATCCAGGAACACTAATTGGTGTCATCTATGTGAACTCTGTGTACCAATGGACTTCTGGGTCAAGTGACGTTAGAGCACTTGACTTTCCGCCTTTGCATCTGGAAAACAGATATTTTGGTCATGGAATTTAACAGATTTCTGAGGAAACCATGCTGTGTACACACACAGCGAGAAACTTGACAATGTGAATTTTTTCTGTACAGCTTTAAAGAACATTTGAAAGAGAAAAGCACAGGGAATTGGTGTGATTAATTGTCCAATTAAGCAGTGAAGATTCTATATATCAGAATTATTAGCATCTATTCATTGATAAATACTAAATGTTGCCTATGGTTAACTTAACAGTAAGGGCTGGATCTCGATCATAAGGCGCCCTTCGTTTGAATTGCAGCAACCCTTAGAATAAAGGTTCATCAGCGTTGGTGATATTCATGTGCTCTACATTAAAACAAAGACTCCTAAATCATATTTACAACAGGTTCTATGATTTGTCAAGATAGGGGAGTTACTCTATGATGTCATAGATTCAAAATGAGAGCAGTGTCCTGTGACTGAATAAGAACATGGTATTTCCCTGCCATGAAATGTTCGCTCTGTGAAGACCAAATGCGTTGCATTACTGATTTGAAGTCTCTGCACTGTGGTATATGATCTCATGATTGTATACACTGTATATTTAGGCACATTAATATGTCTTTTGTTAATTATATTTCTGATATCTTGATCCTGTGTAAGTAAAATTAATAGTTTAAACCAAGTACCGAAACTGGGCATGTCGACTGCTCAAGCGGAAAAATAATTTCAATAACAAAACAATATGTTGCCACACTTATCACTTAAGTTGGAAAGGATACACAAACTTCCAAACTCCTGTTCTTAGTCAATTATACAAAATAAATAGTGATCTAGAGTAGTATTAATCTTGTTGTCAAGTTGTCCCGGTTTTGTTGTGGCTCAGCTAATGTACTCGGGTGATAAATACAGCGATGGCGATTTGCATTTATTGGCCAATATTACCTGGGTTTTCATTCATTATTAGCAAATGTAAAGTAAAAAAGTTGGAGGTGGCAGTTGACAGGTGAAGATAATCTTAATTACCAAACAGACAATTTTAATTTGGGTTAATAACCAAACAGACAACGAATAATAACTTTCTTAATTATGGTTACACTCACATGGGGGGGGGGCAATTGTGGCTTTGGCATCTCTCGGCTGTTCTAGAGTATCACATCAAAATACTATGAAAGCTGATATTATACAAAACAAATATTATGTGTATATATATATATATATATATATATACCTCCCCATGTTGGGGGAGATGAAGGAAACACCAACCCTGGTATGTGTCGGGGATGACATAACAAGGGCATAGTATGACTTCCAATCTGTCCTCACAAATCAGAAACAATTTGCAACGATATGGAGTCAATAGCTCTTAGAAATACAAATCTGGAACGATTATCAAAACTTGTCAGCTGAGCCCAGCATGATAACCCAACAACATATTTCACGGATATTGACATCATAGTAATTTATCAAGCCATGTGTCTCAAAAGCTAAGTGAACTAGTCTTAAAAAGCTGAAAATTATTCATTTTATTAGTTCAAATGCTTGTTTTAAATAATACCTAAAAACCTAAATCACACTTCAAACGAAGGGCGACCTTTGTTTCTAGGGCGCCCTATGATCAAGGTCCATCCCTTACTGCTATGGAGTTTCATGCTTGCTGCAATGTTTGTGATACAAGTATAAAAAGAAATCATTAAATTTCTTGAGGATGTAGACAAGATAGACCATTTTATTGCTTGTTACTAGGCTGTTTGATGGTTGTGATTAGGGCAAGTGTTGTATGTTAGTTGTTACTGAGTGCTAGCAGAATTGAAGCATTTTACATGATTGCATACCTAGAATATGCTGCTACATTTCCATGCCAGCTAATAAGAGTTTATGACAGTTTTCACTGTTTAAGCACACTAGCTTACACACACACACACATATATACATGTGGGTGTGTGTATATATATATATATATATATATATATATATGTATGTAATTTTTTTAGTGATTGGCTACTTACATTTGCATATAAACACACACAAATGTATTATTGAAAATGTGCTAGCAATGAGGAAACACGTTGTGCATGAAAGAAATGGTGTATGCTAATGATACGCTATTCTGAGCTGGCATTTGAGATTTATTAACAATTTGTTTATGACTAATTCTTAGTGAAATATCACATTCCATTACGGCACACATTCATATACCCGACAATTTTTTTTTAAATATGAATTTATTTAGACCAATATTTTTACCAATGTGTATCTTTTAGTTTTACTGATTGTTTACTTAATTTCATGGAATTTTTTATTCAAGTGACACCCATATATATATATATATATATATATATATATATATACAATTTTTTAGTGATTGGCTACTTAACTTGCATATAAACACACAAATGTATTATTGAAAATGTGCTAGCAATGAGGAAACACATTGTGCATGAAAGAAATGGTGTATGCTAATGATACGCTATTCTGAGCTGGCATCTGAGAATTTGTTTATGATTAATTCATAGTGAAATATCACATTCCATTATGGCACACATTCATATACCCAACAAAATTTTAAAAATTCATGACTATTTAGACCAATGTTTTTACCAATATGTATCTTAGTATTACTAATTGTTTATTTAATTTCATGGAATTTTTTATTCCCTATAAGATACTATTCTTTTGTAGATCTAATTTTCACATATAGAGATGAATTATTATTGGAAATATGCTAGCAATGACGAAGTATTTCAATTATGAAACAAAAGGTATATGCTAACATAAATTATACACTATTCTGAGCTGGCCTCTAAGTTTTCACGTTGTTTATTGCTCATTCAAAGCGACTTCATCACATTACGTCCATTCCTTGATGTTATCTATGTACAGTGAGAATCTGTTAATACGGACATCGTTTATCCAGCAAATCCACCTTCTGATACACTATTGTCTCCGACAAATTTAACTTCATTATAAATGACTTTAATCCAGCAAATTTGCGTTCCGACACTTCATTTTGCCAACAGAATGTGACATTTCAATGTAAAATGACCTTAATAATTCGACAACACAAAAATGTTGCCAAATATTCCACTGGTTCAGTCATGAAAGATACACTGACATATTGTCAGTAATGGTCAATTAACCCACCCACGCACGATAACTGCTATATTGTAACCAATTTCAATCATCCTTGACCATACACGATGACACATGATGCTTCCATTACCTGTGGCTATCTCATAGCTGATCATAATCATTCATGGCTAATTACAAACACAAATGTGTGATCTTTGCAATGAGCAGATCATGAGTTAATCTGATGGACAAAGTGACATGAATATTTCTGTTTAATGTCAAAATGATCAATGGCTTCAATGCCATTATGTAGCATTGCACACGGTTATTGAACAAAATGGGGGTACAATCACCAATTGCAATTGGGTTATTGAATAATGGTTTAAATATGGAGGTAAAAGTATGCTGCGCCCTAACACAAGTGAATCCGATGATGATACGCCGGCATCTCCGCCTCAGAAATCATCGCCAAGATGGCGACTAGCAACATTGAGGATATGCTAATATTCCTGGAAGCACACCCTCAATTAGCCAGCAAACATTTAAAGGGATAGTCCACCCAATAAAGCTATACTTACAAATATCATAAATAATGTCAAAATGTGTAAACAATCACTCGCATATTAACTAATCCAGTTTAAAGTGCTGATTAATGGACTTTTAATCGCCTGTGGGCACCTCCATTTTGAAGCTAGAGAGAGACCGGAAGCTCCTGAATGCTGACGTCACTTGGGTGTATCCAGTTGACCTGAAGTCTGTACAGCCCGTACAATAGCATGTAAACAAGTGTGAGCAAAGAATTATTCCAGAACTAAACGGCATTATATTGTTAAAATTATGTCATGAATGATATACAGCTGTATCAGTTTGAGCCAGAAGGAACCTTACAAAAGGGAGATGATTCAAAATAGCTCAGATATTAATGCTCAAGATAAACTATAATCTGTGTCAGTCTAGAGAGCGCCCGTGTGACATGGGAGCATTTCAGTTTTCTCCTTCCTGCCTTCGAATCTGGCTTCAGGTGCAGCCATAATGGTGGTCCTCCAGTAATTTGGATTATTTCCCTATATCTATGAAATCAGGTATATTTGGTGATTATTATTGTGGAATTTTTGGTTACTGTTCTCTGCATTACGTATTTAAAAAGTATTTTCTGAGGGTAGACTGTCCCTTTAAAACCCCCCAGTCGATGCACTAACAGACCTTAAACATCAGTCAACTAATTCTGCTAGACAGAACTTTGTTGAATTTTTTTCTGATAATTTGTCATAATTGTTGAAAATAAATACACCAAAAGTTTATAAGTGTCATTGTGGTTCCAATGGATGTTGTGTATTATTTTGGTTACATAGTATGTCTTTATGATCTAAACATGTGTGACACAGACTATGTCACGGACTGGATGTTCACTTTTTTCAACATATTGTGACAGACCTTGTCAGAATAAAGTATTCTCTCTGTATGTGTCAAAATAGATCAGACCAGGGTTGTACTGACCTGCTGCCAACATCAAGCTAGATCATGATGTATTATTACTTGTGTACATGTTTATTTCCTTCAGGATTGGACGTTCCGGACGTTTTGGTAGGAAGGGTGTGGCCATTAACTTTGTGAAGAATGACGACATCAGAATCTTGCGTGACATTGAACAGTACTACTCGACACAGATTGATGAGATGCCAATGAACGGTGAGTTGATGATTATGTACATGTCATAATTTTTTCAGCAGTACAAAATGTTTATTTTGTGTAATAATGTGGAGACATAAACATAACCAAGTTTTCTTACCCTTGTTGTGCATTTTATTTTTCAGTTGGTGATTTGATTTGAGTTCTCCACTTTGATGGTAATGGCCAGTCATCATGGTTGTGTGAGTCCACATATGTATATATTACATCCACACTGGTCTTTTTATACCACATGTCCAGACATGATATGATGTATCTAACCATTTGGAAATATACTAGTAGTTTTTAATGACGTGCCGGTCAGAATTCTGTATTTGGAAACATTTTCCTCTTTTATTAATTGCTGTATACTGCCAGTGATGTGTTCACCATGTGTTTAAAGTAAAATGTATCTCACTTCCGTATTTGTTTCTGAATTAATTGTATTGGAGATCATATCAGACAGCCAAGTATAGTACTTGTGATGAAAATGAACACACACAAGGCTGGCAGGGGTTGTACATGTGTATATAATTTATGAGAATAAATTTTATTCGTGGAAACATGTCTTGTGCATTTCTTTTAAATTATCCTGTGATACCAGTGTTACTTTTCTTAAAGATGCATTTTTGTCACTAGAAACATAAATCAGGCAATGTGTACCAATTTATTGTAACAATGGCAGCATTACATATAGAGTGGAAATTCTGTGACAAGACCAGTGAAGGGTAGAGCATGAAACTTTGTAGCTCTAATGATGTAAATTGACTGAAATGCAAAATCTGGTTAACTGATTGATAGTTTTTATTTGTTTCGTTATTTTGATATGGCAGTACAAAGAGAATATCTAAATAGCACGACACTGTGTTTTTTTGTTGATTATTAACTCTCTATGCTAAGCACATGTAATTATGTCGAGTTTACCTGATTAAAGTTTAATATTATACATGGTTACAGGAGTCATGCAATCATGCTACACATTTTCTAGCCAATGTGGCAATATATCCTCTTTCAATACATTAATGGACATTTAATATTGTACTACTGGAATTACCAAACCTATATAGACTTGGAGGGTAATATACTGTGGTGCTAAGCTTGAATTCAGTGAGGTTCATTAAATGTGTGTGTTTACCTGCTAGGACCACATTGGCAAGTTCACAATGAAACCTCGGATGGGTCACAGGGATTAAAGCAAGTATACACTTTTGTACAGCATAGTTAAAGTTTCACTGTACAGTACAACGCCTGTATTATGGTCACCATTGGGACCAGTGATTTGTGGCCATAGTTGAGGACTGGCCGCAATACAAGACAACCCAAATTTAGCTTAATTGAAAAGCTTGTTATTGAAATTTGAGCCATGCCAGAATAAACATTAGGTCTAGCACATGTTATAATCAAATTTTATTCACGGAAACATACTAAAAATAACAATAATATTATACAAGTACATCGCACTGTGATAGATGTGTACAAATTCATAACTATTTTTACCATCACCATTTTTCAACAGGTCTACTTTTTGTTTGAGTGAAAGTTAATTTCGTTTTATAGCCATTTCCAAAGATTTAGTATTTGTGCTTGTATTGCATGTCCATTAAATATCTAAAATTATATGAATCCATTTAATAAATTGTGGTAGCATTTATACAGAAAGTGCTTGCCTAGTTTCTGTGTTTACACATGTAATTAAACAAAAGCAAATTATCTAATTCAACAGTTTGCATGTTTTCCCTATGTCTCTTCGAAACTAATTATCATCATGTGTGAATTGCTGTGGTCAGGTAAAACTGAGATTGACTGTGGGCTGTCAGTTTTATTTGCTGATTGGCGGCCTCGATTGGCATTTGAGACTGTAATAGGCATTAGAGGCGTGGTAGCTATTGGCAACAAAATTTGCATTGTGTTAAATGGGCTGATGTTTGGGACCATAGAATCTGGCCACATTATAAGCACTGACTGTCATTCAGGCATGGCTGCAATGAGGCATTGTACTGTACTAATGATGACTAATGCTCAATGATCAAAAGAGAATTGATTTGTGAGCAGCTATCTCGAGCTAATAAGAAACTGTAAACTCTACTTTCAAACAATCAAAATTCTGCTTACAAAGTATTAAACAACAATCTGCATGTAACAGTCTCATACATAATAGCTGGTCCCTGATTTATGTAATATGCTTCAACTGATTTAGAGACTGAACTGTTTTTTGGCCTTGTCGGCAATCATTTTTGCTATGGCTAGGGAGGATGTTGCAGCTGGTGAAGGTGCATTTCTCACATGTAACATTCTTGGGCCTAACACGCCAGTACCACTGTCAAAGACAAAATCATCTACCAGGCTGCCGTCATCAGCTAATGCCTGTGCACGGACACCAGATGGACCCCTGAAATACAATATAACAATGATCAGATATTAATAAACTTTCTACCTGGAACAAACCACCAGGTTTTCATGTCAGTATTGTTGGCTCCATAATGTGTGAATGTTGCTTGTAACTGAAGGGTTTTGGTGATTTAATTACAACTGTTTCATCCACACAATAATGATAATTTGTAAAAGTCCTGTCAAAATCTGTTGTTTTAACAGAATTCCAACTCTTGTCCTGATTGTAGTGATTTTGTAACTAGCTACGGTTGTCATCATTTTCATATGTGTATTTCGTACCTGATAAAGCACCTAATGTGGTTTATGATTAGTTACTTCTTGAAAATGATAATTCACATGAATAGTTGATGCAAAATAATTGTTAAATTGCACCTAATTATTATTTCAATAATCTAGAAAGAAAATAGGAAATGATTACCGTATATACTCATCTATAGGCCGCACTTTTGATACCATGAAATCGCCGCCAAAAGCAGGTGCAGTTATACACAGGTTAGACTAAAAGGGAAGGTAGCATTTGGCTTAATTTAGGGGAATGCAATATTGTTTTTCAATATTAAAAATGTGTGTTTTCACTGTTGTCTTTTGAAGCCAAACTTAATCGTGATAACTGCCCTGATTATTTAATCCGATGTTCTAATTAGTGACATGATCACAAAGGTGTAGGTCCAAATTGACTGCGGTACAAAAACGGCCACACTATGACCAAAACGGCCACCCCCATAAACTATTATAATAATATTAATGCATGTTTATACAGCGCCAGAACCAGGTATCCCTGTTCTGAGGTGCTGTACAGTATTATTATCCCTGACTCAGACCTGTTTCCACCCAGCACACATCTCAACTCCCAAGGGAGCATACAAAGCATGCTGCCATTATAGGCGCAAAGCGTTACTCAAACACAGCCATCGCGTCCTGTCAGGTACTCATTTCTTTGGATGAGTGAACCAGTCGCCACATGACAACATTGCAGCTCACAGAGATTGGAACCCGCGACCCTTCGGCTACGAGTCCTACGCTCTAACTAACTGCGCTATCACGGCTGGATTGCGCTATCAGGGCTCGACTATTAGAGGCTGATGTTATTTTTGGAATGTATATAATTGGTTTAACTAAGACATGTCGTTACAATTAAAATGAGTGAGGTGTAATTGAATGGAACGATAAATGAGGCCACGCAATAATGACCATAGAATCCCCATCAAAGGAAAATGATTACACCAAAGTTTGGGGTAGACACCCAGGCGGTGGAGTTATAAACACCAAAAGTCTACTCGTTTGGGACCAATTCCGCGCTCATCTCACTGATAAAGTAAAACAGCGTACCGCCCGTAGCTACAACACAGAAATCACCGTCATCCCACGGGGAGCTGACTTCAATTCTCCAGCCACTTGATGTGTCCAGCAACCATCCATTTAAGTGTAGACTTTGTGAGCTGTGGTCAGCCTGGATGTCGTCTGGCTCTTTTGAACGAACAGCAGCTCGCATCCTGAAGCAGCCGTCATTACCAGTCGTCACACAGTGGGTGAAAATGGCCTGGGATTCTATCGACCCCGCCATCATTTCTAAATCTTTCAAAAAGTGCTGTATCAGCAATGATTTAGATGGCACGGAAAATGATGAATTGTGGGATGAACATCATGACAAATCTGACATTGACTCTGACGAAGAAGACGACGAGATGTACAATGACATGCTGACACATGAACAAATCCAACAAATATTCAATGAAAATAGTGATAATGATGAATTTTTGGGTTTTGAATCAATTTTTTTATTTTAGTGCGTCTTATACACGGGTTCGACTGTAGGGAGGTTTATTGGTCCTAAAACGTGGTGCGGCTTATACACAAGTATATACAGTAACTGGAATGGCAGTTTACATCCTCTTGTTTTCATCCATTTGTATTTCAGTTACTATGAATATTTTATATTGGGACACAAATTACATTAAAATGTTTTATTAAATTAATTAAGTCTTTATCTGGGATGTGCACACTGAAGTTTGTGATATAAAAATGTTGAAAAAATTACATCTGTTACAAATTTTTAATTTTGACATGAAATAATTTGATCTAGCTGTACATTGACTTTTAAGTACTAAATCAATATACATAGTTTGTAATTTTAAAACTGAGGGCACAATTTTGGATAGGATAAGGAGACAAAAACCTAACGAAGGTTCTATTTTTATTATAACCCTTGTAACAAACAATTTACCACAGATATTCTGCAGGAAGATGACATTTAGATTTGAAACATTCTAATGTTTTTTGTTGTGCTATCGGTGATAATATTGGGCTTATTTGGGTCTTCATAGGATGAAAATTAGTGATATACCCTCTAAACCCTCGTAAGCTGAGAGAAAGTTTTGTTGATACTGAATAATACCTAATAACTGTTCATTTAGTGTTACTGGAAGAAGAACAAAATATCATTAGTATTTGGAAGTTTGATCTGTTTTTAAGATGGTAAATAGTATCTCAATCACCAATTCTAACTACAGCAGGTCACATCTATCTTATTTAAAAGAGTTGCCTATATTTTCACAACCGATAAATTTAGTTTAGTTAGTTAAATCTCCTTTAATATTATTAACACTGTACACAACTACTTTGTTGAAACCATCATTTTAGGAATACATCCATCCAGTCAGAAGAAACATCTCAAAATGTCTATAAATCCCCAAACAAGTTTGAGAAAAATGTTAAATAATTAAGAACATCAACCAAATCAATGAAACATCATTTAAACTGTTGCCAGATATTGCAGTATCCCGCTGCAAAATCAAGCCTCATGAACTACCGGTAAACTTGTTATAATATTTTCTGAGACCTGTAAACAATACAACTTGCAGTTTTATTGCATAATATCCCTGATTGGATAGAGTTATTCTAGACCAAAAAAAATTATCATAATGCTGTGGTAGCAGCAGCACAGGGCCTTAGGGATGTCATGTAGTTTTTTCCCCAGTAACTGGAAGTAATGAAGTAAGATTTCAACTAACTACTTTTACTTGTAACAAAGTAGTTTTATTTGCAGTAACGTTACTTTTTAGTTTGTTGCTTTCATTTATACTACATGCTATTTTTGTTATTTATTTAGTCATAACAATAGCTTATGATTTAAGAAACAATTGATACAGTTGCTGAAAGTTATCATTTACAAGTTGTCACCAGCTAGTGTATCTTTGATGAATTTAAGGAACACAAATATATATTTAATATGGTATGACATTGAAATAGGTTTTGTAAGAATGCTAACATTTGGCATACATGTTTCTGCTGATGCTCCCTGATATTCAAGACTCCTCATAAGTATTGCCAACCTATTTTTGAAGGCCCAATTTGTCATACAATGTTTCAGCTGAGGCCAACCAGTTTCTAAGATTCATCATAATTAAAATTTTGAGAATCAGCTTTTGCTGAAGTTGAAGAAAGGTTTTGTTCAGTGAACTGAAGGTAAAAGCACGTCTATGGACGGAATGAACTTAAGATGGCATCATATGTCTGTGGATACAGTGAACTGCATATTTGATTCTCATATTTTGTGTTACAATAAATTTTATATTCTACTTTTACTTCAATTACTTTTAGAAAGTAGTTTTTTACTCAAGTAGATGTTTAATTTTGCTTCTACTCAAGTAGTTTTGAAGAGGCTTACTTCTACTTCTACTCAAGTACAAATAAAAGTAGTTCAGTGAACCCCGAGCATAGGGCATGAATGAGTTATAATATATTAATGCTATTACCTCTTGACATCAGCAACAGTTAACTCTGGAATAAATTTTCGCAGTTTTTCCACCTGAGCAGCAATATTGATGCCCCTGTACAGCTCTCCAAATGCATATTGAAGATTGCCAAGGACTAGCTTGTGCAAGCCTCTGTAAAATAAACCACAACATTAGAAGAAAAAAGATTCAATATCCAGTTTCCCACAAATAGTTACAGACAGGTAAACTTATTTATCATTTTATACTTACCGATAGCTTACTGCATCGAACAAATCTGCAAAATTAACTTCAGTCAGATGGTATCCTTCTCTCTTAAAAGCGAGGACAGCATTTGGACCAAGCCAAACATCGCCATTAATGCGTGGCGTGAAGTGAACGCCAAGAAATGGAAATCTGGGATCTGGAACCTAAAACCGAATTCTATCAGATTAAATTTGAAACAATAGAATGGCTTATTGCCTTAAAACTGGCAATCTACCTGAATGATATAATATCATATATGTGAAGTTATTCAGAAATATACAATTATGTAAATTGGGGTGGACCTATGTAGCAGAATAGCTTTATTCCCATAAACTCTAAGGATGCTAGTTAAGTTGAATAATGGTAGGTTAGCCTTAGTGCTGGTCATATCTGGGGCATATGACCTAGGGATCTTAATCCCTCAAATGCAGGAATGATCTGGATTTGAACTCAGAATGTGGAGGTTTGCAAAACAGTGCTTTAATCACTGTGCTATCAGAATGCTGTCCTAAGGATGATAGATGGTTGATTGGTTTGTTTAGTCTTGATAATAGTCACACTTGGGACACATTGCCAAATGTTAACGCCTTGAGGGAGGGGGGGGGACAGCATCCTACAAACACATGTTTGAGTCCGATTTGAATACACAACCTGGAAGGTTCATGCAAGGATTCTAGTGGAATGGCAACCACATGTGTATCTGAGAATGAATGGGTGACGGTGTTCCATCAGCAAACCTCTTGGGTTATTAAACTAAAACATCTTTAATTCCAAGGTTATCTGGCAAGTTTCAATTTGAACAATAAACAACCAAAAATAGAAACAGATCAAGGTGATTAAATGAACTATACATTTTTTGTTGTTGTTGTATATATTCAAGATGTCCTGTGATATATTTGATGTGCCAACTGGTTAACTTGACTATAAACAAGTACATGCACTATGTCAGACAAGATAGTCTACTCTGAATTATGTCCCTAGAATTGGAAGCGAGAAGCTCCACGATGCACCGATAGTGACACCAGATGGTATGGCTCCATAGCAAGAGATAATGGTACTAATAAATAAAGCCCTAAACCGGCATATAAACTAGTCTTCAGAACAGTAAAGCTGGATTTGAACTATAAATTAATAACAAATAACTAACAAAACAAAATAACATCTCTTTCTACACCAGTACAAAAAGATCATTTGGTATAATTTTCACTTAGCCATCTCTTACAACAGACAACAACAACCATGAGAAAGATTTAATTTTTGAGAAATGTGAAAATAAACTACCAATAACTTTGTGATCTATTTACAATATAAACTATCTAATGATTATCTGAATTTGTGTATGTATACTTGCTGGATAGATATTCCCTCTTGCCAGATGGCGTTTCTCTGGACGGAGCAGCAAATATTCTCCCCTGAAAGGAACAATCTTTGGATTTGGATCAGCTCCAGACATCTTGGCCAGTCTGTCTGAATGTAGTCCTCCACATGCTATTAGATACTTGGTATGTATCTGTTGTGTAGTCTGTTTGACAAAAAGTGACACCCGTAAGATTAAAGACATAATTTTATCTCTAGCTGATAATTACAACATGTAGTTTGTAAAATTTCTGAAAACAAAAAGGGATTAACAATTTAAAATGTGGTTTTGGGATAATTTTTGCAGCAGTCTACTACCTCTATTAATCTATATGCTGAAGTAAAACTAGTGAGGATGAGTTATGATTACTGTAACATGAAGTGCATTTGAGATAAATTAATCAATTAGAAAAGTGATTAGAAGTTAGGCAGCTTGGTATATATTATCACTGTACACTCAGCACACCATCTGTAGAAGCAGATGATTGCTTTGTCAAACAGTTCGCTAAAGACACTTGCTATTGTTATGAGGACAACAAGACAATAGTGATGCTAAATCAACAATATTTCAGTAATCAAGTCCTACAAAATGCTGCTCATTATAAAATAATGCCTAAAAGTGATAAAGACAATTTTATAATTCAGGATTCTACTTGGTATAGCATTCTACAAAAGTGCAAATGTTAATCTGATGGAATAAAAGTCTCTGACATGGACACCCAGAAATGACAAAAACATCCAACTTAACATGTTTGTTAACATTGGCAGAAACTAAATAGTATTAATCTAAACATGAATTTGTAAACTATCCAGAAAATATAATGTATAACAAGTTGGAGAATATATATAGTTATTAAATAATGGAATATTGCAGCTGATAAAAGTTATGAAAATAAATTTAGCAGCTGTGTATTCAGTTAATATTGCATTGAACCGAAACTTGTGAGCTTTTGTTATATAAAATTCCCAATCATTTAAATTAATCTATTACATCTACACTTTGATGAATGTTTGGGAGAAATTGTGTAAATTAAAACCAAACTTACTGCATTTTTACTTATAATCGTCACAGGGTAATCTGGATCAGTAGTAGTCTCTTTAAACTTGCTAACAGGGAAGTTAAGGTACAGAGTACCTCCCAGTGACTGGAAATTCTTGGCATAAGATTCAGTCACTTCACCCCAATCAACTATTCCAGTGTGAGGAGAATGGAGAGCCTTTAAACCCTGTTAAATGATAAAAATAGAATAAGTAACTGTTAATGGGTGAGTGTGTCCAAATACTTCATTAAATGTTGAATACCATAATATCTGTAAGAACAATAATATCTAGAAACCTAATTAATGTTTATAGCTAAAATTAACAAGGTCTTAAATTAATGTCCTTAGTCCAGTCTGTATGTTAAGTTGCTGACTACTCACACTAAGCATCCAGTGTTGGGAGTTTTGATGTGATCAAATGCATCACACTTAAAACAATTCTTCTAAACAGACACAAATACAGTATTATAGGTCACACATTTATCAGAGTTGTGACTAAATAATGAATCATCTGGTCTTAATCTTAACCAATTCACAATAACGAGTGATTTGTTATCAAAGGAATTTGGTCTATTTGTATAAGGTTATTTCACATCCATAAATTTAAACCCTAAACAATTATGATTTTTGGTTTATATTATTAATATGACAAAACAAAATAACTTCCTGAATCAAATTAAATAACCCTAACATCTAGTTCAGGTATGTAACATTATTTAACTCAAAGCATAACAAATGACCTTTCCCATCATACTGCTGAACGGATACATGTCAAATCCAGAATAAAACACTGATATTACATATAACTGTATAAACACCTAAATATTTATATATAAAAACACAGTTTGTGATTGAGGTATTCATTTATTAATTGATCTCCTACATCAGGAATAATTGTAAGTTTATCACCAGACTGACAGTAACTAGGACAGTCATTTTCTGGCAGTGATGAGACAGTTCTTAATGCCATTAACAGGATAATAAGTAATCTTCTGGATTCATCTGTTGGATAGATATTCTAATGATGTGTTGTTTGTATCTTTTGGACAGATATTATATTATATATTGTATCACACTAAGATAGCATAGGACCACCAGATATACAAATATTTGTTAAAATAATATATTTACTTGCACTTACAACTTACTGCTTGTTCTTTAACCTGCTGGTATACACATATAAACATATACTGCAGGCCTTGCCATTTGGAGATTCACGGAGAACTATAAATAGTGTTCTTGAAACTGTTTAGGAGAACATATTTGACGTCCTTGTAATGTAATCGTCAATTATTACATTTAATACAATGTCTGTATTGTTTTGCAAAATAAAGTTACTCTTTTGAAATACAATGCACATTGGGCTAATCCCTTATTTGTTTATCAAATCAATCCTGTCTGCACAAAATATTATCAACACACTAACTACCAGACAACTATGGAAAATGCTGTACGAACCTACGGACAATGACGGGGTTCATATACATTTTGACATCTCAAATTCCAGGACTTTCTAGGAGCTTCTAATGTCAATTTCCAGGACATTTTCAACCAATTCACATACTCATATATACAACCATATTGCACCACATGTAAAATGTAGCACGAATAAGCAATTAAAATAACCACAAAAAAATCTACATATTTATTATTTGAAGAATAAAATATTATTTTTAATTAATACAACACTCAATCACATTTCAAAATCACACACACACACACACACACACACACACACATATATATATATATATATATACACACACACAAAATATGTATATAACTAGGCAAGCAAGCTTGTCATAAGATGTATGATTTGAGGCAAATATGATTTCATGTATTGTCACTAGTAGTATACAGGTCTTAGTCATGTATTACTGTTCAATTTAGATTTTTATTCTAAACATGTGACAGTTCCCTTCAGTTCAGTGAGTTCAGTCTCCATATCTTTGGCACTATGACGAATGGCATTCGATTTCATAAGAAACACTAAATTGCCAGTTGACTCCGCTTTTTCTGCCAGCTTATTGGCATCATCTTGAAGTAAACTGATAGCTCTGTTCATCACTTTGGCTTTATTCTCCAGTCCATTAATTTCCTGAAGCACTGCTTTTTTCTTCAATTTGACCTTACCTTTCTGCATCTCATCTAAGTACTCCATGTACCGTTTCCGACCTCTGCCAGCAGAAGCCAGCAATTCCTTTGTCACTACCAGTTTGTCGACACCACCGATGTGGACCATGTGGTCATGGATGAAATGATGCACAATGAAAGAGGCCTCTTTCATGTTCTCTATTACCATCTGGTGATTGACTTTCTCCACTGTTGCCTGACCATGGGACAGGATAAGCAGACTCTTAACAACAGACCACACTCTCAAGGTCATCATGACAGCCAAGATGCTCAACCATAAATGTATCCAGGCGATCAACTGTGAAGTTGAAGCTCTGAAATGAACACATGCTGGTATGGACTGCTCTCTCTGTGAATGTGTCAAACCAACATAATGCAATTTTAGATGACAGCATTTCACAAGGTGACCAAGCACAAGCTTGAAGTCGGCAATTGAACTACGACAGTCACTGGCGATGTAGCATGGGTCAAGGCAGGCCAGCTTTCTTGCAAACGCATGTGCAATTGGTTGGATGCACTCTTGGCGAAAGCCAAACACTCGAACATCACTAAGTTTCTTCTTTTGGCTTAGCTGTTTGAGTTGGATTTCTACCACATAACCAATGTCCACTTTGGCTGGCCTTACACAGTTTGGAGGGTCCTCATATTTTATTTTCAAAACCTGTATCATCATATGGGCATCATCTAGAATTGAAGACTTCACAAAGTGTTTCAACAGTCCAGTAATGATTATGCACAACTATGTACATACAAAAGGCAGCAGCGCATTGTCACTTTGAAATATTACAAGAAATGGGTGCATCTGCACAGCAATAGCCTCAAATAATGCCATCTTTCCCATAACAAGCACATCACCGACTGCATCTCGAACTGTCTTGTATAACTTGGATGATGGCTCAGTGTACTGTTTGTCTACCTTTACTGTGTTCACATATTTGCACACACTGGGCCACATCTACTGTGCCCTTCGTACAACAGATACATTATCCAGCCACCAATGTTTGTAGTGGAAACGTATCACTTGACGTGATGTCCATAAAATCCTGCTTCCTAGCAGATTAATCTGTAAATAGCCAATACAGAGAGGAGAGGAAAGAATGTCTTCAACACACCAGCCAGAAGCCTTCACCCCTGCTTTAAATGCATTGTGGACTGTGTGCAGTTCACACATACCAACATTTAATAGAATCAGTACATCAACGCGTCCACCACCAATCTCTTCATTTAGTTTATCAGGTATAATCATTATGATGACAGAACAATGTGAACACAGTTATATAACAGTTATATATAAAGTTTCATTGCAACAATGCTAGCAATCAAACATTATTTACAACCTTAATTGTCACATGTCACACATGAAAACTAACCATCAAGTGTTCTTTACAACATTAATAACGTCATATCACAACATGTCACATGATCTTCATGGCCCATGCTACAAGATCTGAGGTTGATTCGTGATCCGAGGCTGACTCAAGACCAGAGGCTGATTCACTATTTGATGAGCTATTGGTTTCTATGACAGAATTACAGTTCTCACCAGGTCCCGAGATTGTTTACAACATCATCACATTTGTCAGTGACATTCTTCTGAGAGGAATGAAGCTTGTATTTTCTGCGTGTTTCCATAAATGTTTGCATTGAAGTCTCAATGATATCCTCCTGGTCTAGGTCAGGCCAAACCAGGGCATTTATTTTGATGAGTAGATTTTCTATGGTACCATAAAACATGGATAAATAGCTGTCTGGCAACATGGCACACAGCTAGTGGACATTCCTAGGCACACGAGCAGCTCCCCTAATAGTAACAGGCAGACATTTGGGTTATTCAGGTGCCGATATTGCAAAACTCTTTGCCACATTCGTTTGACCTTAATTCTTTTATAGAAATTTACAACTGTGTACTTTCCAATTTCCATTCCTTTTCCAGGTTTGAGTTATCAAAAGACTGAGCATGCAGTGGAACTGAAGTGTGTGGTTTCATCACTCCAATTTGCAGGAGCCAACCATTGAAACTTTTGAAAAGGTCTGCATGAAATGACTCAAACTGTTTCATTATGCACTGTTTTAATTTAGGAATTACCTTTGTCTTCAATCCGTGAACACTGACTCCTGCCCCTTCAATATTTGTTAGACAGTCATACTTCATTTCATGCTTTCATGATTATCTTTTTTTGCCTTTAATGTCTGACATTATCCAGCTTGTGAATCTTCCAGTTCATTCAAGTTCAATGACTGTATGTTGACTGGCGGGGTCAATTTTAAACACAAAGTCTCCTTTTTTTAATTGCAGTGAGTACATGGCAACAACATCAAGGATTTCTTTGTATAAGCAACACTACAAAAGAAATATGAAGTTCTTGAGTTTTTCATGTAACCTATAAGTTTGGCATCCTATTTTTGGGCCAAGGCCAGTGAAATTTTCTATGGCCAGTTGGAGGACCATCCAGTTATGCAGCAGTGTTTCAACTTCCCTTATGCTGAAGGTTCAAGAACCATATTCTGTAAATTTTAATATCTGTAACCATTAACATTGATCACCTCTGCCTTTGCTTTCATATGTCTGACAAATTTACCTGACCTTTTACAGTAGTAATAAACTGCCGCATACAATCTGTTACTGCAGCAAACTCTGGGTGTTTCATCAAGGAATCTTTCAAAGCTAGCCCCAGCAGGTGAGACAAACAGTGTGTTGTGTTCAGTCAAGGTCGCTCATGTTTCATTTGGGTCAGAACACCACTGTAAGCCTCCATGTTGGTTCCAGCATCATCAGCTATAGCAGATAGCAACAGATTGTGATGACCATTTTCTGGAATCCTGATTTTGTTCAAATTTTGGAAGACATCCAGTGATTTATTGATGTTCATGGCATTGGCCTCACCATAGTCATCCACATTCTCTATAAAGCAACATAAAGATACATAGGGTGACCATCACACACAACATAAACAATTATCATTTCCTATTTGATTTTCATACCCATCTGAAAGAATAGCAAAAAGAAATTGATGCAGCAATTATGTTTGCCATTTTCTTTCTGATGGTAGGAGCTATTTCGGTCACAAATTTATTTCCCTCTTTTCCACTGTCTGTTCCTGTATCCTGTTTGCTTTTTGGATTTCAACAACAACAGTGTTGAACCCAGACCACTGCACCCCTCTTTGTTGCTTTCAGTACTATAAGGAATTTCAGTAATTTTACCCAACTTTCAGTAATTTCACGTTTTCATTCATGATACATTTCATACGAATGTTTTCATACGTAAAACATGGCCATCAATAAAGAAAGTACAATCAACAATTTTCTTTTTTCCTTTCTTTCCCCCCTTTTTTTAATTATTCCAGATAATTCACATACAAGTTACATAAAATTTACATTGGATTGGTACCTCACTATATAGAATTCCGTATATTTTTTATATAATTTATTTGTCAAAGCTAATTCCAATACACTAATTATCTCTCTTGCTGCTATGCAGATGTGTTGTGTGTCAACTATTAGTACAACCAAGTAACAGCCAATTGTTACACATCACAGTAATGTTGCCATATAACACAAAAACAGCTAGCAGTCAGTTATCCGAGATCACAATTGTGCAGGAAGTTTTTAATGCTTATTTGCATCATAGTAGGCAGTCTTCAGTTTTCTGAGTTCTTCTGTTGAATGTTGGCAACTAATGTCAAATGGGTGTCCTCAATCTCACCAAAGCAGCTGGTAATATCTGCACATTGGTACATGGCAAACTGCTTGACAACAGCATCAACTGAACAGCCAGGAGGCAACAGAGCTGGAAACCCCTGTAAGAAGAATGCAAGGTCAGATCCATTTTCAGACTGTTGAGGAGTGGCATCAGCAACCTCTGCATGTTTCAGAACTTCTTTGATTGGATGCTTTTCAATCAGAAAACCGCAAACGGTTTTGAAGTATGACTTGACATCAGAAAAGAACTCTTTCACATGGTTCTCCCTCAGACCATTCTTCGTATACTCTGCAATGAAGTCATGTGGAGCTTCTCTTATCAACAAGTCCTTGTCATCTTTCAAGTTGTATTTGCTTCTGAAGTCCACTTCTTCAACTGGGCCACTTGACATTGCTGACGGTTTGAGGAACTGACACAGCATATACTTGATCATTTTGAACAGAGACCTGCATAACGCTTCACACTGCTGTCACAACTCCCTTTCTTTAGTGATGACTGTGCTGTTTTGGGGGCCTCGAAGAAGGCTTTCAACCGAGACCAGTTCTTCAACAGTCACTCCATGCAGCAACCTATGCTCAACCATTTTGTTGGGACATGCTTAAGCATTCATTTCTGATCCATGTCATAGAGCTCTTGCAGTTCACTGAAGTCATGCTGCCTCTTCTCACTTTTCTGAAAATAGTAATACATGTCAGTCAAGACTTCAGCAATGTCTGTCAAACAGCCTGCTCCCTTTTGTGCCGCAATGTGCACCAAATGCAGACAAGATCCAGCCATGAAGACATTTGGTTGCTTTTTCTCAATGAAAGAAATCACACCTTTCTTTCTGCCAGACAATGGAGTTAGGTAGTTTTCCTAACTGTTCGCTAGGTGCAGCACTATTTTTGTGATATCCGGTGAGGTTGGCCAACTAGAGACTGAAAACAACATACAAATCCTATGATTTAGATCTAGCAAGGAATATATAGGCAGATATCCTCCTAATCTAATAGCTCAAAGATGTTTTTCCTTGTATCAGAGTCAATGCATACTGGAAGTCGACAGCGTCTGGTCTGCTTTCCACTTACTCTATATACTATCTCTGTCCATCATTATTGTCAAAATGGCATCAATCAATAGTATTTTGCACTTGTAAAATTATCGGTGGCTAATTTAGATCATGGTCTGGATTTTCCAACTTCTCTAATGTCTAGCGTTACAATGATGCTAAACAATACAATGAAAAATGAATAAGAACCATAAAACGTTACGTAAAAGTGCTTTATAATTTATTATTGTTACCTGTTTTACATGTTGTCTCATGAATAGTTATTGTAATGAGTTCCTTACAATGGTAATGAGTTCCTAAGTAGACCAAAATCCAAGCTTATCATGCAATGGTAATCCAATGGAAGAGATTCGGGCATTTTTTTGATACACATAGCTATATGACCCAATAACACTGTAGAAGTTTTCCATATTTTGAGATCAACAATTGCGTAGCAAAAATAACAATACCATATTTCTGTATTCAGTGTTCAATTCCGTAACAATTATGGAAGCATATCTGTCTGTGAAGCACATCATCAGCTTTCAATGAGCAGCTAGTATATAAATAGTTTGTATCAGTTTCCTGTAGGTCTCTTTTGTCTGGTTCATTAATGTTGGATTTATGTTAAAATTAACATTAAAATCCACATCTTTATAGATTGAAATAAAATAAGATTTACATGGAGGAGAGGATAACTATAACTGACCAAGCAAATATTGGGTACGAAATAACCTAGCTGTAAACTAATCTGTTCCCCTGTCATGATGGTAAAGCAGTGTGTGTGTGTGTGTGTGTTTCTGTACACACTAGATTTATTTATTTATTATTAATCAGGATAATGTCTTCAGTATAACCATATTCTCCTGACATATTCCTTTTCATCATTACGCTAGTTTAAGTGTATTAATTAAAACAAATATAAACAACACTATATAAATAAAAGTGTAACTGGAAATTTAATATTCAATAAATAGAAATCATATTAAATCACATATTTGTCATTTTGTTCAAGGAAATGAAAAAAATATATATTTTCCTTCCAGAGTTTGTCTTAAGAAACATCTTATGAAAACTATATTATTATTATTACTGTTACTATTACTAGTAACAGTTCTATGTGATTTGTTTACATTAAGAAATTTAAAGTATATCATACCACACAATGAGGCTCAATTTCTTTGATTTCCTTTGGTCCAACAATCTTCAGATCTGGAACATTATTCTTAAGACCCCGCTCCAGAAGGTTATCGAGTCTGCTTTCTTCTACTGGATTTGTTGCGACTATCAACTGTTACCACCAAATTGTAATATGAGTTACATACAGCACAGGTCAGCAGCATACGTATTACAGAAAAATTGACTTTGCCAAAATTCAGATCTTAACAAAAAAGAAAATCTACAATCTGTTTTTTAAAAATGATGATGAAATTTCCAATACGGGTATCACACTTATTAAATAATTCCCTGTTGAATCACAAAAATTAATGCAGTTAAATAATACATTGTAAAATAGAATAGTTAAATATAAAAAATTTTAAAAAATGATGCATCTGATTCTGATGCAAAGTAAAAATGGCTGATAATTCAGCAAACCAAATAGTTAATAATCTTCTAATACTTCACATTCTAACCTTTCCACACTTTTTGTATGGTATGTTATTCTCATCACAATACTGGTATGCAAGCTTCAAGCCCTCCACACACAATCTGGCCTTCAGTGATCCAGGTTGATAGTATATGCCTGCATGAATCACACCACTGTTTCTGGAGCTCTGATGAGCAGCTGGGAGAACATGAATATATCACTACAGATTTAATATGACATAAACTAAAGTAAAAGTATACAGTCTTGGCTCAGCACAGAGTGCAGTTATGATTACCAGGGTACTAGTAAATTCTAAGTTAAATATAACCATAACACACATAATACTTTATTTAATATAAATATATATTGTAAAGTTTGACACTTAAAGGAATAAGGTAATTTTATTAATGATTAGACGTGCAATGAAAGTATAATACTTTTAACTAGATATTGAATTTTCATTATAATATTCATCTGTTTCAATTAAAAGGGAATCATCTGATCTTATAATAATATGCAAATGTGTTGCCCAATTTATAGCATCTTCAGAATTTGGGTATATCACAACATTGCCTTACTAATAGATAGTTTTCACATAATTTTGGGTGTTGTCAAATTTACCTTCTTCACATATATTTGATCAAAATTATAATTGTAATATTTAGAAAACATGTTCTATGGTACATATTATGTCTACTAAATGAATCGTTGAAATGGATCAATGAAAATATATCTCAGGTAAAAAGCAATAACTAATACACAAGTGACATATACTAAATACTAATACCTCTATTTATGATATTTGTAGAATGCAACAATACCATAGAGTAGACAGATTTGTAGCTTGTGATATTAGTTGAGTTGTTTATTTTTGGTACTGGTCAAATGAAGGAGATATGGTTGAGGGGTGATGGTCTACGATGATGATGATTGATATTTTATGGCCACTTTTGTGCTTATCATAGGCTAAATAGGGTGAGCAACCTCCAAAGGTAATGAAGTGAAGTCAAAGATGAGACACTCTTTAGATATGCCCATGCCTAGGTTCGAACTAAGGTGGTAGCGATCTGTGATCCAACGTGCTACCAGTTAGACCACAGAGGCACCCAGTGACTATCCGAGGAAAACAAATCCCACAAACACTGGTCTGTGAGCCAGATTTCTACCTACAAACAAGACATTTGCAGTTCAATGCTGTGATAGCGCAGTTAGTTAGAGCGCAGGACTCATAGCTGAACAGTCGTGGGTTCGAGGCTCCATGAGCTGCAATGCTGTCATGTGGTGACTGGTTCACTCATCCATTAAAAATAATTATCTGACAGTATGCTGTGGCTATGTGTGAGTAACACTTTGCTCCTATAATGGCAGCATGTGTTGTTTGTATACTCCTTCGGGAGTAGAGATATGTGCTGGGTTGAAACAGGTCTGAGTCAGGGATAATAATAATGTAAATAATATTGTAAAGCACCTTAGAGCAGCTTCTAGCTGAATAGGGCACCATATAAATATCACATATTATCATTATTAAACACTGTCTCATCAAAATGCTGTGGTTTGTGATATTAGTAAAACCTTACCAAGAAATATTTCCACATCAACAGGACACTGTGATTTTTCAAATAGTAATATCACTATCTGCTTTATTTTAGAAAGCTGTACAGATCCAACGGCCAAATTATCCTGAGCAGATACTTGTCTAACTAATGTATTAACATCATTAGCATCATCAAAATAATTCATTCAAATCATCAACGAAGCAGACACTTTCTGGCAAACATGTTGTTAAATGTTACACATATAATACCAGTTTTGATGCCTGCAATCAGTAGATGACACTGCTGCTTGATTATAGACAGGTGATTGTAGATGACCAAACTAAGATTATTACCTCAATAATAAAAGCCTTTATGCGCGAGTTATGATTTGGCACATTCTCCTTTTAGCAACCAATTCCCTTTGCCATAAAAGCTCTATTAATTATTTTCAGTTTGTTAACATTAACTATCTATCTATATTTTACATGTACTTTTCAATAAAGTGGTCATTTTGTGCAATAAATTATTTATTATTTTAAGAGTGTAGTTGATAATATATCATTATAAGTTAATAAACGTGGCTATAGCATTATCTATAAGTAAATTTGTAAACTCAGAACAAACTTAAATAAATACAGCTCAATATATTTTATTAAACAATATACATATATATATATATATACATACACACTTTCCGCTGGCACATAATCATCACACTAATGATATGATCACTTCATGTAACATAACCAAACATACCTACTTTAGACTCCTTTTCTACCACAGCAAATTTTAGATTCGGATAACGTAATATAAGCTCCCTCGCGGTGGCTAGTCCAACAATGCCTGCTCCAACAATGACAATATCATAGTTGTTTGACTGTGACCTGTAATAATAGAGATATATTGATTCATCATTAAATACATCATAACATAACTATTTCCTACAATATTGGAATTGGGCCACTGCTTTCTTTAACTTCAGCAATGGTGTCATTTGGGACATATGGTTATAAAAAAAGGCAAGATTAAAGGTGACAAACAGGAAAAGAAATTTCACATTTCGAAGTAAATATAACATAACAAACAATTATTTTATTCGCTATCAGATGCACTACTCAAAACAATTCTAACCATCAGCTATCATATTTCTATTAAAATGATCCCAAAATTCTTAATTTCCTAACTTTCATGAGACATTGCTAGTGTGTACTACACTCATTAGGGGTTATTGTGTGACATCATCTTTGCCAAATATCATGTAGTGCCACATCTTGTTTATAAACATTCTGACCAGCTGACAAACAAAATGTCAGATTCCAGTGAAAGTTTTGACATTCTCAGGGATATGGAGCCCTACAGCTCTGAACCACCTGTACACCGACACCTGGCCCACAACAAGAGTATTTGTGTGTATTTGTTTGTTTTGCCATAAGTTTAATTGATAAGTAACACATTGGGCCTGAATGCGAATATTTCTCTCCTCCTATTGCATAACTTCGCTTAAAATAAAGTGGAATTTGTGAAGGGACCAATGTGGACATGGGCTCTCCCATATTGGCCTATACTAGCTTGGATGTGTGATTGTCTTGTTTGCCATTAGTTTAATTGATAGAGGTTGTCACATTGTTTCGGCTGAAGGATATTTCCCTCCTTCTATCCCATAACTTCATTTAAAATAAAGTGGAATTTGTCTGTACATGGGAGCCTAGTGGATATGGTCCCTGTGCCTTCTATCTATACAGGATGTTCACTCTATTCTTAATTTTGTTGTAATTTCAGGAGGGTGTATTTTATTGTCTTGTGATATAATCATTGGTAATTATTGTATATTTCTTTACATAATTTTATGCAACACAATATACCATTTTATATGTTTAATAAAGACAATATGGAACACATAACACCAGTTAAACAAAGCCATGTGGAGTGTTTGGGATCTATGTTTGGCAAAGACGACATCACATTCAGAAGTTTTCTGAAGATTCTCGATTAAAGTTGTGGCAATGTGAGATGCTAGCAAAGCAAGCTTTAAAACCACTGCAACATTATTTCCAGGAAAAAATTAAATGTATCTCTGACTGAAATTAATTTTAATATATAACAACGCTAACATCTTTACTAATTTGGGAAACCTTTTCCAGTGACTTTTAAGTTTAAGACCATTTATGCAGCAAATCAGAATACAAATTGCCAATCTAAAATATCAGAAGCAAAGTAAATTTGACTTTCATCTGATAATCAGGAGTTGCAATTATGTTTGAAACATTCAGCTGAGTATAGGGGTGCCTCGTGGTCTAATGATAATTATAATGTGGCTTCTGACTCTGATTGTATAAATTATTAAATATCCACTTCAGTATACATTTCATTCTCAGAGTAATATTTCAATATGCATCCATCTATTATATATGGTCAATATTTCACATAACTGTAATAAAATATTCATAATATCAATAACTTGTATCCTACAAATAAATCTAAATTTATTAAATCAACCACGCTTTACAGAAGTGTTGAAGATAAGACATCATGATCATACACTGGTTACGTTATGATACTAAACGAACGCCCGAAAATAGGTCATTTGCACTAGTCTAGTGTATTTATTCACATTTCAATGGTATTAGTGTGATGAGCATTAATTTTTCAATAATTGTAATTTAACACTTCGTAAAAATGACATAAGAACGACTGGATTTATCACAAAATTATCTAATTTGCTAATCAAGCCGCAGTTAAGGCTAAGGCGTGAGGTCAAGGTCAAGGTAGCATTTGTGATTTGTAATATCTAGGTTTATGTAATAATAAGTTACCCAGATTCCATGCGCCGCAATTGCGTAATGTTAGATCCAATTACACTGCGCTGAATTAAACCACTAGGAATGTGGCATAGTTGTGCAATTCGAGCACCACAACTCATCACACAAACGCTTGCTGCAGCAGCCATGTTGAAATAACAGTTGGTACATGCTGAACAATGGAGTGTATCGTACACATATCCAGATTTAGTTGATGAGTTAATCTATTTTCTGCTCTTGAGGAAGTCAGCTATTCATTATAAATTCAAATATATGTAATATGTATATTTTGATTCGGGAATAATTGATAACGTCTGAACTGATAGATTTAGTTTTAAATTAATGGAAGACCAATCCGAGCTGATTCATTAGTTATTATGCATCTCCAAAGTAATAAAGCATAAACCGTAGAAACTTACTAAATATTAACAGGTTATGAATATTGTTTAACTATTAGTATTCATTCAACCAGTCCTGCAGTTTACCTAATATTAGTACGATTATTCCGTTGCGTATTTTCTATAAACCCCTGAGTGGTTTTGTAGTCTCGTGCTGAACGAGAGTTTCGGTTTTTATGGCTGAGAGCGGCCAGTCTGAATTTTGACAGGAGCTAGTGAGCAGCGTCCAAAGAGGAGATGGCTACCGGCATTTTGTGAATATTTTTTTTCTGCTAGGAACTATCGTCGTCACATCATCGCTAGACATGGAGGAGGAACTGAAGTGTCCAGTTTGTCGTCGTCTGTTCACAAATCCGGTTACTCTGCCGTGTTCGCACACACTCTGCTTGGCATGCGCTCTGAGCGTACAAAATCCGGCGTCGCACTTCCACTCCGGAACGGCTCCGGACGTCGGCGAGGGTCCCAGCACGAACAATCTCTCCGAGTTTGCGGATTATCCCGACGTCGACAAGGTGAGTGTTGTCAGCGAGACCGATTCCGGAGTGGTCTGTAACAGTCGCCCGAACAGCTATGTCGGGACACCGAATGTGGGCAGCTGGCTCTTCCACACATCGCTAGGTAACGCGTTCGGGATCTGCTGTCCCGCCTGTAGACGGGTCAGTTTGCTGGACGAACACGGAGCAAATGGACTCCCGAAGAACCGAGTCCTCGAGGGCATCGTTGATAGATATGTCGAGGGCAAACGGTTCACCGTCCGATGTCAAATGTGCGAGGGAGACACGGACACGAACGTTGCTACTCAGGTGTGCGAACAGTGTGAGGTGTACTACTGCGACACCTGTCGGGACAACTGTCACCCGATGAGGGGACCCCTCGCTAAGCACAACGTTGTGCCAACAGCGGAAGGAAAGGCTTTAATTCGGGCGAAGCACAAAAGTCACGGATCCTGCTGTCCCGAACACGAGGACGAGTCCCCGAACCTATTCTGCGCCTTATGTAAGGCTGCCATTTGCTACATCTGTGTTCAGGATGGCAGACACACGAATCACGAAGTTCAGCCACTAAACACGATATGCAAGTCGCAAAAGGTCAGTTGTGTTTAAAGAAGATTAATTCACAATGCTAAAGTAACTGATCTGAATATCAACACGACACCTGGAAAATAGGTGATCGTTAATCAGTTCCCCTTCCCTGACTCAACCTGCTCAACCACAACCCATTGATTGTCTAATGGTGAATGGCCATAAACAAATCTATGGTCACAGTTTTATTAGATATCTACATGTTATCCACTCATTATCACAATACCACGTAATTTCCACATTGTTCACACTTCAATCGGGCACTGAGGCAGGGACAACATGAGTAAACGACTTTCCTAAATTGTCTTTCAGTAACAAGGTAACAAGCTTGAACAGTTAAAGCTATTTCGTATCCCATAATGTGAGGCCGCGTTAGTAAGACATCTCAATTGATTCCGAGTGAGTGGTTTTTTATAATAAACCGTTAAAAAATCTGGCTAACGTACTTAGTTCTGCATAAGGTAGAGCGGGCCAGATCTCGGGTTGTGTCTGATGCTTGATATTAGTATGATAGTAGTAGTAGTAGTAGACTATGCAGACTTTGATAGTAGTAGTAGTTATACTATTTTGTGAACAGGAAGAATAGGTATAGACTACATGGTGAGTAATTAGAGTAAACGGTAGATTTGAAAATGAATACAGAATAACTTAGAAAATGAGGAATTGTTAATACCAATTTCCTAGATATGATAGATATATTACAGGAAGTGTCAGCTAGATAAATGACTACTGCGGGAGTACCTACCTCCCCGCTCCACTTATTTAGACAAATACCTAGTCTAATTTAACACCCACTGGCTACAGGCCCGCCCCCTGCCAAGGTCCATACATCTCCCCGCCCCCTGCCACGGTCCACACATCTTCCCACCCCTAAACCCCACGTCGTTCCGTCTCTCATCAAGATGAGTAACAGAAGGCAGCACAGAGGGAGAGGTGTTAGACATAGTGATGGCTGATAACAAAAGATATGGCGACACACTGTCTGAGACGAACATCATTGATAGCTGTGAGTTAGTCAGTGAATGAATCACTAACCAGCGCCTCCTGGGTGAGGTTTGGTCCCCGAGGCCCCGTCCGTTGTTAGGTTTGGTCCCCGAGGCCCCGTCCGTTGTTAGGTTTGCCCCGAAGGTGTTTCCGGGGTCATTCTACCTCATACATATCTGGATCGAAGCCTTGTGTTGGTGAATCTGTCGCCATTTGTCCGAGTGATCAGTTTGGTACACACGAATAAGCCACCCATCTCTCCAGTAATTCGTGCCTAATGTATCATTAGAAGATTATACCGGATCAAGTTACAGAAACTGGTCCATATTCAAAATGTAAATCATAATCACCAAATTGCGACTGGATCAGTAAATTCGACCACGTCGTTTTAATGTACTGTAGGTAGCCCATTACTGATCCGAGATTTCCCGGTATCATGTGCTTCAGACAAAAAAAAGCGTTTCATTTGTTTTGTTAACACTTCTTGTGCTACAGTAATCTCTCCCCACACACACACACACACACACAGTGAGTGTGTAAAGACTTGTTGACTCTGGTCAGCTCACTTCATACAGCAGACAGAGAGTCAAATGTCGAGTCATCTCATGTCATATCCCATATGATATGATAGTGTAGATCATTTCTGAATGATGGTGACGCGTTAGATATTGTATCCTATAATAAATAAGACGTCTCTTTTAGACACCCCGAGATGACAACTTAACGTGTCTAACACCTGGCTAATTAATAGTTTATCGATTTCCAGATCAGCAGTTAGACAAACAATAGTGATCCAACTATCTTGTGGTATAATTTGGACTTCGATAAGTGTTTTCTGGATCAGTTGAGTAAGACCGACATAAATGTGGCAAAGAAGGAATCTTTGGTGGCAACGAGTTAGACCGAGCAGATCCCTTAATACAGTCCACACACGCGCGCGCACACACGCGGAGAAGTGTGGTAATATATTTCCCTTATTACAAGAAATTTCCCCCCCCCACACACACACACACCTTACGTTCCCACTGATGATCATCCCTTGTCGGCGTTTTGTTTTTAGGGCGGATCAAAGGGTCTATATCCAGAAAGCTTATTGATGCCGGATCCTGAGGGCAATAAATCACGTTTACCGATCACTGGATACATGGTAGACAAGCGGATATAGATAACAAGGAGAGCAGCAGCTGACTTGAGGTGCCTATCTCTGGTAGTCACCGGCGCCTCAAGTCAGCCCTGCAAATCATCGTTAAGTATCCGCTGTGACCTGATCCTGGTTTACCTGGAGACGGGCAGGCTGGCCACAGGCGACAGGAATCCTGCTCCAGACACCGACGTCCAGATGGAGCAGTCGTTTATCTGGCCATTTGTCAGTTAGCTGACTGGCTAATTATTGATCTGGATCGGCATGTCTGTACCGGAGCTTTCTGGTCCAGATTTATTTCCGTTTCATCAATGCTACAAGTCTGCGGAGAGTGTTTGGGAATGAAGGGTTTAGGTATTGATGGAGATGGTCAGTCTCTTGAGAAAGGTAATTAGCACCGGTGTCATCAACAACGCTTTGATCGTCCGCTTATAAAGCAACCTTTATTATGAGTAGGCCAGGTGTGACGGAGTTCTAAGAGGGAGGCAATGGGTCATTACGCTGGACTAGTTCTTGAGTCGGTGACTCATACATCCGCTTGCCGTCAAGTCCCGCAAATTAGCTGCCTTTGACAATCAAACATCGTTTAAATCGCATTTTGAGTCATCCAGCCTCTATTTTGACGCCGATAGCGTCACTGTGTCGAGGAATGTCGGCCATCGACTATGAAAGTCTAGAGATAGTAATCTCGTCCGACCAGCGAGAAAGGTCATCACAAACCCCGTTAGTCGACCATCTGTCGTGTTATTCAGTAGTTTGGTAGGTGCTTAGGTACCGACATCTCTCCCACCTGCTCAACCCCCCTGTCCATTTATTTATCCCATCTCTCGTCCCGGTCACTACCGTTTCTATATCCACGCCAGAAGTTGGTCATTGATTCTCAGATCTCCAGTTCCTCCTACCTAGCCAGTCGTATTCCCATCGGAATGGCATCGATCGTTCATCTTGGTCTTTACTCAATGCACATCGAGTCGTTTTAAAGCGTGCCCTCCCGCTGCACTTATTATGGAGATGTGATTGCGCATGTCCTAGCCATCGTGTGCCAGTGACGGCACGCGCGCTAAGCCTTTACCGGGGATTGTTATTAGATTAGCGCGTGTGTGGGCATCCGAATGATGAGTGCGACAGATTGTCTGCGTCATATAAACCGGCGTGCCGACTCCGTTAGGTGGCATTCTGTTTGACGGGAGCAAACCATCGAGATCGGGTCATCTAATCGCTTCCCTGGAAATCTTCCACTTTCTCGTGCGCTTACACCACCGACAAACAAACAAGCGGGCTTTGGGCAGACTCTTTCCCGTGCCCACAGTTCCTGGCGCCACAGCCGAGACCCCAGGGGCTCGCTCGCATCATCTGCTTCGCCTGTCCGCTAATTTCCAGAGAGGACTGTTTCATTTTGGAACAGACAAATACGGTCTGAGCCGATGTACCCAGTAAATCAATTGCGGTGATTGAACATTGTGAGCTGGGGTGACTGGTCGTTACATTTAGAGACTTTCGTATGACAGGTCGTTTTTGTGTGGTTTATAGTTTATAGAGCTTTTCGAGCATCGGATGCGCCTTTCTCGGGGGAATGATTTGTAACGTTACCTTCTTTCGTTCGAAATCTCGGGATTACCAAGTTTCTGAAGAAAAAGAAGAAGAAGAAAGGATCCCCATTAGAGACTAAGCAGTGTAATATGGTTGATAATAATGTTTCCAGTTACTTCAAATCAATCCTATTACGACTCTACTACCCTTGTAGACGCGAAGTGTGCGCGACGTTGTAATCCGGGGGAGGGGGGGGGCACGTTTAGAGAAAGCACCTCGGCTGATGATGAAGGATTGGAATCTTTGCGGGTTACCTTCCATCGACAGCATATAATTCCGGAAGATGTTACCGGCTCGTGGATCATCGGTTGCTAGTGATAGGGGCCACGGGGCGCAGCTCATCCAGTAGAAATACAAGGGCTAGAATTAGTTATGCATATCTCGTCTTGATGCTGCAGATTTACTGCCCTGTTACCCGGGGAACATTTTATGATAACCTTAATTAGATACAGACCGATGAATCACGGGCCCAGACGCTGGAGATTCATTCAGCCGTTGGCCAACTATTAATATATACCATCGGTCAATGAAGACATTAGTAGTTGGTTCACACTCATTGTTGGGTGTCAGCGAGCTATCAATGGGGCTCCTTTATTCCCCATAGTGCAGCCAAGAGATAAGAATGCGAGGCCATATGAGCAGCACTAAGGTGTATTTTCTCACGCCGTCATTGTGCCGACTCTCCCTCTCTCGGCATTGTTCATGCCAAGTTGCCCGAGAATGGAACTCCTCAGCTGATGTTATGGGATTTCCACTAAATGGTGTACTTTCCTGAGGATTATTACCATTGAGCAACTAATCCTAAAAGTGAAATGTTAACGTAGTTTTATTTGCTGATCCCCAACAATTAGTCCTGTTATATCGTTGCAATTCTTAGCAACCGTTTTACGACATCGCACCTTTCAAGTTCTTTATTATTACTAATATCGATGGCACCGTGTGGTCAAATAGCCTAGAACGAGCTGATTGATATCTTCCGTCCATCACTGGCGGCTCAACAATTACCACGCCTCGGGCGGGGGGGGGGGTATATTTATTATGAACGACGTTGGCGCCACTGTACAGACGGCCAGACCCGGCTGTAATGTCGGTCTACGGTTCGTCGTAATGTACGATGGTGGGCTGGTTTGATTGTCTGTTGGTGGCTAATTGTCGCAATTTGACAGTTCACCATGCCGAATAAAACTCACACACGGCAAACGAGTACCTATCGCGCTGAAACTCAAACTGGGCTCGGTCTCAGAATTGAGTATTTTTGCTCTTCCGAGATCCACGAATGTTTTTGGTAGTTCCCTGAGAGAGGGGGGGGGGTTCTTTTTTCAACTTGCGTCCGTCCTCTCGCCTCAACACCCCCCCCGAGCATAAGAGTAGCAAACAGCACGACAAACAAGCAGAATCATCCACCTTCTCAAATAGGTGTCTCAAGTGTGAAAACGATTCTCGCCTCTTTGAAGTGTGGCCTGCATTTTGGTGGTTCCGATGTAATTAGAGGTCTCGCAGTCTGTTGTAGATTATACCTTAACAGTTCACTATTGTATTCTAAAGCGTCGTCTGGCTTGATGTATCAGGTAAGTACGCATTACGGCAGACGATTATTTGTTCTTAGATAATTGTTCTGAGTTGAGGGCCCGTGAGTTAGCGCGTTACGGTGAGGTTTCCGGGGATGTACCGACTAGCACATCACACTGAAACAGACCCAACACGCCACCACAGCCACGCTATCAGACACATCTCTAAACGACTGTACTGTGTTTAGTTGTCTTCTGTTTGAAGATTGGCGTCTATGTGGTGATGACACACAGATCAGCTTGTAGGCTATAGATTTGTGGTTATCGCTGTTATTGTTACGGCGACGGGCTATCGCTAATGAGACAACATCGATCTGATGGTAGCTCTCGGTAGTGATGATAAATGTCACGCGTTAAGATGCAGCTATGTATGTAGTTAGTTACATCACACAGGATTCTGGTCACCTCTATACCATTCTCATTATTGTTATTAAAGAAAAATTTGCTTCCATTACCGCAGTCAAAATGGAGAACTTCTTTATGGACAAACTTGATCTGAATAACCCTTTCCCTGCAATCTAGGATGTCCTAATAAGAAACGATACACTTCTGGGTTCAGATATCCGGCCTGTAACTGAAAATGAACCTACCAAGAAACCCGTGAATGCCCAACTAAGCCTTGTAATAATAGCCAAATATCGAGCCTAAGTATTGTATTCTACCGGCTTGTCCTGTGTGCCGTTAAATGGTTTGTTGTAAGTTTCCTTTGTCAATGGCTGCACACTTTCTACCTGAATGGAACGTTGTCGATGGATGAGGTCTTCGGGTACAACGAGCGTAGGATTTCACGTGGGTTGTAAGTTTACCGTGAACTGTGAGCACCTGGGATGGATGGATGTGGCTTCGTAAACGGCCGTCTATGATCTCTGTTAATGAAGGAAGCAGTGGAGATGTCAGTGTGGTACCGTGGCTAATGGGTGCCACCCTAATTGTTATGGCACGTAGTTATACTCTGAAGGATTTAATGGGCAATACGCCCCCCCCCCCGCTGTTCATAGACGTGACTGTTCGAAGAAGGAAATCCCCAGATAATTAATAACTGGGTGTATTTAATGCCTTAACATGACGATTTAATTGGATTGCGTGCTATTTTCCTGCGGTCTACATGGGTGTCACCCATCCAAACAGCAAATGGACCCTAGCTAAGTCCAGAACTCCGCTAATGTATACAATACTAAGCCGTGCTTTTCATCCCGGTGTCAAGGGCTGTATCAGGCCGCCTATTTCTTGTCAATAATTTCATGCATCGCAGCGTGTCATAATTAAATATTAATCTTGTTTTCTTCCGGAGACATCCCGCCATTTACGGTAAACCAGCTTGTAGTGTTCGCCGAGGTTTTAAACCAACTCGCTGTTACGAATATGTTGTAGGCTATGTGTGTAAGAGTATGTATTTTAGGAAAGGCGTCAGGTAGGATCATCTGTCTTTTGATCTTGACAGCAGGCGTTGAATATAAGGAAGACGAATTTGAAGCAGACGACCAGCTGCTACCATTAGCTCGTTAAGTACAGAATCACAGCCGGCTTTCCGATTGCCATCAACCTGTTGGTTAGATGGCCATAGGAAGACCATTGTTTTAGTATCAGCTATTGATTCAAACCGTGGCCGGTTCCTTTAAACACTTTGTCTTTTGTGCGAATTGATTTTATGAACGGCCTGTAGTCGAAACTTAATAGACTAGTAGCGAGTATATGTCCATAACAATATCAAAATCGTGAAATATAAAAGTATTCCTGCCTCCATTAAACATGAACCCGTCTTGTTCTGTTTACAAACATGAAACTACATCAGTTCAAGGCCGAAAGGCAAACTAATTTCTTTGACTAGCCACGGACAAGCTCCACCCTCCATCCCATAATGTGTATCTAACTGCTGCCATTAAGGGGCCTTCCGGTGGAAACCCAATTAATTTCCATTGTTTATCGAAGTTTTGGAGAAACAGTTCTAAACAAACAAGCGAAGACGATAGCGGTTCCATCCAGTCTATCACCATACAGGCACGGATCACAGACAGTTGAAGTGGCATCTGCTGACATGCATCGCTGTAATTAATTTGCATATCATCCTGTCAGTTTGCAGACCAATTACGCAGAAAACTAAGCCATCCTTAATTCCTTTGGTCTCGTCGGAATCGAGCGCTTCTAGCTTGTGCGGCATTTTGGTGATTATTTTCGTAGTGATAGATTAACAGAAATGTTGGGATGGAATTACACCGATAATCAGTGGGATGAATTTGTACCGAGAATCATTGTTTATTTGTACATAAGGTGTTTAGCAATCAAGTCTTGGAAGAACGTTCGTCGGTAATGGCCTGCTCGGACTTCTCGGTACACCGGTGGATTGGTGCTCGTGTATCAGAATAGTTTGAAATTACATCGTGCCGCCGCCCAACGAAACTGTATACACATTCAGCGCCATCTAGGCACAGAACGGGTGCCTTTTTTGTCTTTCTCCTCAAAACACAGGATCAAAGCATACATTCTCAAGCTATGTTAATCTGGTGCTGATTGTAATAAATAACTTTCTGGAGACCGAACGTTCTCCCACACTACCGTCTCTGACACTACCCCCCGATTTATGGACAGATTGTCTGGAGCTGTTTGCATTTAGATTTTTTTCTTCTTCCAAATGTACTAGCTGGTTACAATCACCTTTTTTTTAAATTTCCTTCTGTATATGTAGAGGGTTTTTTTTTTCTAAAGAAAACGTTGTTTTTCTGTTATTTAAATTCTTGCTAAGTTTAGCTGAAAAGCAGCGAATATACAAGTGAACGTTGATGATGGGTTTGTTTCAGTCTGGCGGTTGCTCGAAATTACCGCAAATTGGTTCTCGCTGAGTCTTCCGCAAGTTCGGTCGAAGCTATCGCATCCAGCGCTGCATATAATCATTTGGCGGCTATTCATAAATATGCCATTGAAATGTCATAAAATTGATGGATGGGTTAAGGCCGATCAGCGGAATTGATTAGCAATCGAGAAAACACGGATATCAGTCTCTGAAGGCGAACAGTGACAGTTGTCACTATCATTGCTATGGGTTCCCATTACAGACAGGTGGTCACGTGAATAATCAATTGTATTGATCACGTGTTGGTAGTATAAATTCACACGTCATTCGCATCAACAACACCAAAAACAAACTAATTTTCATAATAAACGCCGGTTCGTTTGTCAACAATCACTCGGGATTGGTTTGTCGATGAATTTGCTATTTCTGTCTATTGGATGCTTCTCTAATAGTAACGTTCAAGTTTGAGACATGATTGTATTAAATGAAATGAGTAATGTAGAGGATTTGATCTGTTTGGTCGTTGAGGTGTTTATACACCGAAATGGTGATGGTTAAAACATATACTGAGACGGTGAGTGTTGATATCTATACTGAGATGGTATGGGTTAAAACATATACTGAGATGGTGAGGATTGAATCATATACTGAGATGGTGAGGATTCATACATATTAGGGTTAGACACGGTTACGGTTCATACATATCCTGAGATGATGACGATTGATATTTTACGACCACTTTTGTGCCCATGGTAGGCTAAATGGGTCGAGCGACCTCCAAATGTAATGAAACGAAATCAAAGATGAAACACCCTTCAGATATGCCAACACTGATTCGAACTCAGGTGGTACCAACACGCTACCAGTTAGACCAAGGAGGCGCAGTGGGGGTTAAGATGTTTACTGAAATGGTGAGGGTTGAATCATATACTGAGATGGTGAGGACCTAAACTGAAATGGTTATGGTTGAGACATATACTGAGAATGTTAGATGGCGAGGGCTGAGACCTAATCTGAGATGGTCAGGTTTGAGAGGTTGAGAGATAAAATGAGAACGTGAGGGTTGAGATATAAACTGAGATGGTTGTCCAAAATGTAAATAAAAGCGAATGAGTTTGTTTTGTGTTGGCGCATGCGCATGAGCTAATACTGAGAGAGAGAGAGAGAGAGAGAACAATGTTAATAAAGTTGGTTAAAAGCTTCTCCAGATTTTAAGCTAGAAAATATTACCAGTGAGGAGATAACTTCATTAAAAACGAACAAAAAACCCTCAACAAAATAATGTTTATTTCCTGGCTATATCTCACCCTAACTTCCTTATGAAAGATTAATATTAGAGAGATGAAATGTTGGATTATGTTACTGTAATAACTTAGATTTATATGTACCCATCTGGTTTACACAGACTGGTATATATTGTATCTTTTTTTTGATGATGATGATGATATTGGAAGAAAATGGTTTATTCATGCAAGAAAACTTAGCCAGTTATGTGTGCCTCCAGGTCATCTCGACCTACCTGGTATTTTTAATATTATACCATAGTTGAGGCTGGAGCCCTGAACACCACAGCCACCGGATTATCACAGCCACACGAACACCCTAATCACCTGAACATCACAACCATCTGAACACCACAACCACGAATAAATAGTCAGACGCATATTAGGCCTGAGCTGCAAACCTACAAACTGTTGTAATTGGCTGATGCCTGTGTTTGGGGGATATGTAACTCTAGGGACCCCCAGTCACATATACCAGGTGTGACCATTAGTGGAGACTAAACAGTCAGCTATTGGTTTGGGTATATAGAATATGAACGTCACATATTTTGATAAAATAGACAATGAGATGCGCATGGTTCACACATCAGCATTATCAGTTCATCTTTCATTGTCTGGCGTCTCTTGTTAAATACCGTATTGATAATCAATTGATTGCCTCTCAGA